>NW_017547136.1:1051809-1093903 GCF_001854935.1 Bemisia tabaci
GCTCTCCTCTCTCGTTCTTTTCCCCTCCCTTTTCTCTTTGCTGTGTTCCCTGCGCGAGCGCGGTCCGCACTCGTCTCCGAACCCAATGCTCACGCTCCGCTCTGCGCCGCGCGCTGGTGCCTCTCCTCTCTCGTGTACCCTTTGCCCCTTCATCATTGCACCCAGGTTCTCATTCCTCACCGTACGCAGATCATCCAGGTTCGGTAGCCGGTGCGGACCACGCGTCACAGGATTTTCTCTCTCCGCCGCGCCACATGCCGATGTCGGAAGCCAAGCGCCCGATACTTATTTGCGATCTACTATTCACAATTCTGTATTGCTTCCCACATTTTTAGCCATAATTTATTAATTGTTTCAAAATATTTTAGGGTGTTCGGCGAACACTGCGAACCTATGGACGCCACGCCACTGAATCACGTATCTTGTTTGCGATGTTTCAAAATCTCCGCTTTGGACACTGTTTTCTTTTCTTTTTTTTTTTTAAAAAAAAAGCGAACGAAGCAACATGATTGTTTTAATTTTTTGCCTAATGTTCTTCCCGCAGAGGAAAAATATCACGGAAGGTTTCAAGAGTTGACGTTCAGTTGATTTCCATTCAAAGAATAAAGTATGTCAGTAAAGTATGTCACTGAGATACGTGGTTTAGGAGATTCATTTTAACGTCGATATGCAATTGTGTAGGACTGGTATATTGTGTTAGGTAGGGAAGCGTACTCCATAAAAGGATTGAGAGAGATCGAGACAAAGTCGGTGGTGTTTGGCGCAATGCGTGAAGTATTTACGCAGTCTTGTAGGCGCTATGCGTTTCACGCTGACCGCACTGTGTTTGACGCAATGCGTGAAGTATTCATGCATTCTTGTAGGCGCTATCCGTTTCACGCTGACCACAATAACCGCACTATGTTTGATGCAATGCGTGAAGTATTCGTGCAGTCTTGTAGGCGCTAATACGTGTTACATGCCGATTGCCGCGCCGAGGGTTTCTCCTTTCCATCTCAAGTCCTCGTCATCATTTCTCCCCAAGTCGCGCCGTTCCAGGCCAAATTGTGTGTTTGGTTTCTCTCTTAACTCGACTAATTGAAGGTACTGTCTCTTGTATCACTGAAAGACGACATAATTAGAAATTACTATACTCTCAGGAAATGAGAGATTTTGAAGCCTTTTCTCGTTTGTAATTTTTTTTCTAAATCCGATTTTTTTTATACCTACATTTAAAAAAATTGCAAAATTTGCCGCCCCCTAAATTTGCCGCCATGGGCCGCGGCCAATGTGGCCACCCCCTTAATCCGGCCCTGGACCATATACAGGATTTTAGAACCCATGGCAAACTCTCACTGTCTTTCAGGGATTCTTAGACCACAGTCTGAAAACTGCTGATTTAACACCTCTAATATCGATGTCTCAGTACTTTTCCCGTAACTCATATTATGTTTTTCTGTTTGTCCATATTCATGGATGGTGAGACTTACCTAGTTGTCTTTTGCTTTTCCGTCTCTAAGTCCCGATAAGTTTGTTGGAGTTTGTCTGTTAAAATCTCCAAATTCTTTGTTAGCTTATAATCTGCTTCAAACTGTTCAGACATGAGGACGAGGTCTCTAGTTGCGTCATGCAGAGGAATATCACTAATGTACAAGCCCCTCCTAAAAAGAAAGAAAGAAAAAAAAAAAAAAAATATGTTAAGTCAGTACACTAATGGAACACTGATTACGCATCCCAGTTTTACATGGTGAATAATAGGAACCCGAGACTTTTTTTCGGTAACTTAACTTGTTTTTTTCTCTCTCAAGTCGCTCGTCTCGTCGCCAAACTTTCAACTTATTTTCTAGCATTGGCAGATCCAGCAATTAGGTTTCCTGCATTTAAACCTATGCAAAAGTATCGATTCTTGGAGGGGGCAGGTGCTCCGACAAGAATCGATTACTTAACATAGGTTTAAACGGAGAAAAACCGGTGTTGCCAAATTTCTAGATCCGCTTCTGATTTCTATACACAAAAAATCCGCACGTCCATATTTTCATGCATCCGATATTACAAAAAGAGAAAGTTTGGCTCACATGGCCCGTAAAACTTTTCGTTTCGTGCAACCGAACTTTTTGGTCAAAGCAAATAATCCTCAGCACCAATGACCAAAAATCTTGTCAGTCACATCGAGACTCGGATTTTCTACCGAAGACTATGGTTATCGAGACTGAGTTTTAGTTTCTATGACCTACAAATTTGATTTTCTGAACCAGAAACATTCGTGGCCTGCATGATTCGAGGTTCGGTTGTTGGAACAGAAATTCCTGTCTTCGTGAACATTCTTCAATTATACGAATACATAGTTTGTATCTTCTTTACTTTTGCCCGATGAGGGAAGTTTTAGACAAATTAATGTAAAAATAAAACCCCAAAAAACACGAAGTGCTCGTCAAGCGACATCGTTACTGCGAAGAATTGTTCAGGCATCGCAAGTATTCAAGAAAATTGGATGAATCTATCTTTTGTTTCCTCTGATATTTTTTTGGGTTAAAAATTGACGAACACCTCATTCGCATACCAATTGGTAATGCCATTTTGGAAATGATTTGAATTAATTTAAAGTCTCTCAAGAAGTCTAAACCCTTTTTATTTTCGAAAATATGTTTGAGTTATTCAGCATCCGTGCACTCGAAATGGAGCTTCAGAGAAAGGGGGCAAAACTCACCTTGTTAAATCATCCAAGTTTAGCACACTCGGATAACAGAGGAAGATCATGAGGTCCGATTCAGGAATGTATAGCATTTGACCCTGAAACGAAGTAAAAAATATAGTTGAAGTGCTCAATATTTGCCTCATATCATGCATGATATTTTGATGACAACACTTATAGCGCTCGAATTCTCACTCTGTTCAGTGGCTCCTTCAGTTCAAATATTTGTTACTCCCAACTGAGTGTTGCGAAAACAAATCATTGGGGACGAAGCTAAAATTGAAAAAGTGTGGAGTACTGTTTTCTAACTTCCTTAACAAACAAATATTAAATGACGGCACGTGTTGTTCCAATGTAAATCCGGTGCACTTAAAATGTTTTGACAACTGTCCGGTCTGAAATATACCTTGAAAATTGTTACCTATACGTCGCAGATAACTTTCGAGGTACATAAAAATGATTAAACTACGTTTATTTCCAACCTCTTTTCCCCCAAAACCGCATCCCATATCAATGAGAGTGTTTAATATCGTATTAATTACATTTTATCTCTCATGTGGTGCTCGTGTAGACGGACTGGCTTTACGCAACCAATCAACAGACGAATCCTTACTGATCCAGGTATGCGAGTACACGTTAAATCATGCAAATCTCCGATTATCCTACATAATCAACCTGGGTCACGATTCATGCTGCACTCAACTTGTACAATACTTGCACAATAACGCAATAACCACCATTATCGCGAGTTTGGAGGACACTAGCCTCTATGCGACCAACGAACTCAGTAAAAATATGGTTTTTATCGTCAACGACTGTAGCGACATAGTGAATTTCATACTAGGCTCGATGGTCAGTTTCTGGGACTCTGATAAAAATTTTACCAACCATCTATACGAATATCCACCGTCGCGTAACAATGTAACCAGCCGCGGAGGTTTCTACCAAAGATCAGCCTTCCCGAACTTTTGCATCCTTAACGATGCCAAAACGGGGGCCAGCGTGCGAGATTTCAATAGGCCTTGCGATGTAACAATCAAAACGACGCTCCAAGATATTGCGGACGGTAGCATATTAAAGGGAAAATTACTTGATTTCACAGGCGAAGCCTATAATAAAGTTTGGAATCCAGATAACTATTTAATTTTCGTTGTTTCACCCAGAGTGGAAGATGACGAGTCGAAAATGAGACGGCAGCCTCCAACCTGTAATTTATTTTTCATCTTCCGATTGATATGGAGAATTTTTAAGGGGCGCAAGACGATGATCTGCTTTCCTGTAGAATGTTACTGGTACGACTCGTTTTTCAACAAAACGCATGTTTTCACAGGCTCACAAGGAGAGGAGTTTTTCGAATTTGAATGGCCATCGATGAACCGAAAAAATTTTCATTACTATACCGATATTTACAATTATAATAATGATCAGCAGCAGGTCCAATTGAGGTCGGGCTACTTACAATGGGAAGCACCCGTCCACACAGCGATCAAAGTTCTAGGCCAAAAACGAACCGGAACCATACAGCAAACTCCAGTTACACCGGGGGATCTTGCTATGACCGAGCAAAAATTTGCGATCAAATATGACATGGTAATACTCCTCATCGATGCTAGCTCCCGCCTGAGAAGTACTAATTACGAAAACTACGACCACCTAGCCGTTACCGATACTGGGTCTCTATGCTTTCACATCCCACGATCAGGTTTCAAGCCACAATACTTGACAGTATTCAAATGTTTCAGTCAGAAAGTCTGGGTGTGTTTCTTGGCTACGATTGCAACTTTTCTCCTCATGCACCACTTCCATAAATCGTTCCAGTCGCGACATTTGGCGCACCTGTACTCCGAGTTTGAGCTTGTCCAGTACGAGAGTCTATCAACAGCCCTGACTATCTATAGATATTTTCTCTGTGTGGCTCAGCCACGGTTGTTGCTCGGTAAGCTGCTGTCCGGGAAGATCCTGTTCGGTACTTTCGTGTTCGCAGCTCTCATTTTGACTACACTCTTGCAGAGCGGGATGGTTACCTTCCTGAATACACGAATCCGTTACGCTGACATCAATACGTTAGAGCACCTCGCCGCGTCAGACACGCTCGTGCAGTCACCAAATCTGCGTTTGGACGAGGACTTCTGCGGGAGAGAAGAGCAGCTGCACTGGCTACAAAAGCGCCTCGTCGGAAGCTTTCATTACAGCTATAATGTCTACATGAGCGAGATCCAGTACGTCGTCAATTCCAGTTTTTCAAACGTATCAGATTGTGAGATCTGCGACAGGCTCGAACAATTTGAGGAGTTCACAGTCGCAGGATTGTCGGCGATGAAGAATCTCGAGGCGAGCATGACCTCTGACGCTTTCATGGGGATCACCTCAGCGCAGCTGTCGAGACGCAACTGGGGTTTCATGGAATTCCGTCGGATCTTCGAATATCACACAACTCGGGAATGTTTAGCCAGCTACCCGTTGATGTACTTCATGCCGAGACACATGTTTGCGCGCGACGACCTCAACGACGTCCTGAGCCGGTCCTTTGAGGTCGGGTTAGTGGATAAAGAATATGAAGAGATCCGATATTTTACGCTGATGTTACAAATTGAGGTCAAGGAGGAGGTCGTGATGCGGAGACCTTTTTCCATGAGAGATTTGCGAATTGCGTTCATTTGTTTGGGCGCCGGCTATCTTGTGAGTTTTATTGTTTTCCTCGTTGAACTTGCATTGCGGCTGAATTATTGAATAAATAAAATTGATTATCTGTCCACCCATTGGTATCTGTTTATTTAGCCTCGGCCCATTTAGCCACGTGGCGAACTGCAACAAAACTTGTTGCGAATTGCCACAAACTCTAGGTGCTGTGTGGCTAAATGCAACAAAAATTGTCGCAGTTAGCCACAGTCTTTGGAATAGCCTACCAAATTCAGCAAAAAAAATGGTCATTTATCCTCCCATTTTTATTTTACTGCAGTCTAAGTAATTTTATTGAAGATCTGGAATAGATCAAAAAGAATAAACAACCATTCGTATTGCAACCAATTTTTACTTTAATAATTTTACCATCCCCCACTTGTGACCAATGCAATACTGATTCTACTTTACACTGAAATACATGCAAATCTACTAATAGGAAAGTATTCGGAGGAATTATTGACCACATGCGTCCAGCTCTCCTTCCTTAGGTTACGTCATGTTAGGTAAGGTTTGGTTAGGTTAGGTTAGGTCATGTTAGGTTAGGTTAGGTAAGGTTAGGTAAGGTTAGGTTAGTTTATAAGTTCAGGATACAATATGAAAAAATCTTTTTTCGTTGATCGTTAGTTTAGATAGTAGTGAGGTCCTATAAGAGGCTCATTTTGACCTTGATTGCTGATAAAAATGTGCATAGAAGACGCCATAGATCCAAGCAGTTGGCATTGAAAAATAAGGAAAACCGTGTGACATTTTCGTGGACAAACAACTGAAGCACTTATAACGATGGTGCTTACGTTGTTCCCATTTCAGCTTACCTGATAAATTATCTCTCCTTACAATCCATATAACTATGCTCTAACAGTATTCCTGCTTTGAAGAGAAGTTTTAGTTGCAGTTTCCGTTAGTTTCTGAATTTTTGACCGTCCATCTCAATGAGACTAATCAGTACCGTGTTACTTACATTCTATTTTTCACACAAAGTCACAGTTGACCGTCTTACTCTAATCAACCAACCAATAGACGAATCTTTCCTAGTCCAGGTATGCCAAAATACATTAAATCATGCAAAACTCAGCTTGTCGTATATAGTTAACCTGAGTCGAGATACATGCTGTACTCAACTTTCCCAATACTTGCACAACAACGGCATTAGCACAATTTCCGTAAGTTTCGTTGATACTACCCGCTACGCAACTAACGACCTTAACAAGAATATGGTTTTTATTTATAACGATTGCAGTGACATAGTGAACTTCATCTTGGGCTCAATGAACAGTTACTGGGATTTTGATCAAAGTTTTACCGAACATTTGATTGAACATTCAGTAACCCGAGATCTTGTATTCAACCCTAAAATTCCAAATATTTGCGTGGTTTATGATGATGAAACCGGGGCCACCGTGAGAGATTTTAAAAGGCCCTGTGATGCAACAATTCAAGTGACACTCAAAGATATTGCAGACGGCAGTATCATAGAGAATAAACAACTGCTCAATTTCACAGCTTCGGCGTACAATCAAATTTGGAATCCAGATAACTATTTAATATTTGTAGTGCTGCCTCATGCTAATGATACCAATCCATCAGGAGAGTGGACATCAAATTGTAACCTATTTTTCACGTTCCGTTTGATTTGGCGCATTTTCAAAGGACGCAAAACCGTGATCTGCTCTTTGAAAGAATGTTTTTGGTACGACGCGTTCCTTAACGAGACCCATGTCTACAAAGGTTCGCGAGGCGAGGAATACTTTGATTTTTCATGGGCATCGAAGAATAAGAAAAATTTAAATTATTACGTGCTGGAGTCGGGAGGTGGTGGCGATCTGCTTGAGTATCGAACCGGGTACGACCTTTGGCAGTTCCCTGTGTATAGTAGCCTTGGATTCTTTTGTGAACAACGAGCCGTAGCGTTACGTCCACCAACCATGATGCCGATTGACGAACTCGAGATGAATGAACGAGAAATCGTCGTGAAATATGATCTCGCTTTATTATTCCTCGATGCGTTGTATCGCTTGAGGAGCAAGATTGACCATAACTACGACTTCACTATCGTCACAGATTTCGGATCGTTTTGCTTCTTCGTGCCTCGCAAAGGTTTCAAACCACAGTACTTAACGGTCTTCAAATGCTTCAGCCCAAAAGTCTGGGTGTGTTTCTTGGTCACGATTGGCACGTTTCTCCTCCTACATCGCTTTCACAAGTCGTTCCAGTTGCAACGCATGGCGCGATTATATTCTGAGTACGATCTTATCCAGTATGAGAGTCTTTCAACCGCTTTGACTATCTACAGATACTTCCTGTGTGTGTCACAACCACGACTGCTGTTGGGTAAACTACCTTCCGGAAAGATCTTGTTCGGCACCTTCGTGTTTGCGGCCCTCGTTCTGACCACACTTCTGCAAAGTGGAATGGTGACTCTCCTGAGCAAGCGCGTTCGCTACACCGATATCGATACGATTCAACAACTTGCCGAATCGGATCTTTTGATCCAGTCGTCAAATCTCGCCGTGGATTCAGAGTTTTTCGGTCGCGAGGAACAGTTCGAGTGGATTCAAGATCGGTTTGTCTATACGTATGCTTTCAGTTTTGATGTAATCACGGATGGTTTCGATTATCATCTGAACAACTCTTTGAACTCTGATAATATTCCAGAGTGCCTTTATTGCGAGACTGTCCGTGAAATAGAAAAGTTAAAACCAAAGGGAACAACCATACTCGATAGTATTGAGAAGATCATGACATCGGACGCTTTCCTGGTCATGACTCCGTCGACGGTGGCGAAAAAAAATTGGAACATCATCGAATCGGGGCGGGTTTTCGAATATCACGCTGTCCAGGAATGTTTGGCCAATTTCCCGTTGATGTTTTTATTTCCAAAGCATATGTTCGCGCGCGATGAGTTTAACTCCATGTTGAGTCGGTCGTTTGAGTACGGATTTGTGGCCAAGGTGGTAAAGGAAAGCATGCCTGCAATCGATTCTCTAAAAGACCCCGTCGAGGAGGTCATTGTACTTCGGAGACCTTTTAAAATGAAAGATTTGGGTATCGCGTTCATTTGTCTTGGTGCTGGACTTTGTGTTAGTTTCATTGTTTTCCTGTTGGAACTTACCTGTCAGTTATACTAATTGAAGGAGATTTGAAGACATGACACACTCAATTCCCACCAATGTTTATCAGACTTCTTATGTTATTTAAATGGTTTTCTGTATTACACACTATATCTAAAATAGATCCATTATTTCATCACATTCGGAGAACTGATTGAAAAATATTAAAAAGTACAATAATGAAAAACAAATCAACAAAAATACGATTTACCGAGTTGAGAATGTGAGCACTATATTAAAAGTATAATATTAATATGATGTTCACATGATCATCAGAGGTACTACAAGATCTTCAATGATCATCACTACAAATTTACTGGATCGTGACATGACCCAAGTTTGTTTCGTTATCTTGAATTTATAGTCCAGGCAAATAAGGAAAAGAGCCAGCAAAAATCCCGGGTAGCAATGTTTACATTGATTCCTATGTAATTTTTGACGCTGAACCCGAATTTCAACTTTGCACCGAAAAATTTGGTTGCCAGTTTTGGCAAAAATGGCCTAAAATCGGCCTTTTTTCCGGGTCATGGCCTGTAACTTGCCAAAAATAGATCTGACGATAAAATTAGTTATTTTCAGAAATAAAGCTCATTAAATTTCCTATAAAAAAGTTCGATACACTTTTTTGCCTAAGGCAAACTCAAGCGCGCTGGCGGGCTCCGAACTTTGTAAAATGTGCGAAAATTACGCATAGTGTAACATGTTGGGCTCCTTATTATTTACATCAATTCATTTCACTAAGTGTAAATTTTATCATCTTTACTTAATTTGTCCAGAAATTACTCGTTAGACGATTAACACCGGAGACATCGGGCAAAAACCGCGAAAAACACAATTTTCGCTCATTTTTCAAAGTCCGGAGCCCGCCAGCGCGCTTGATTTTGCCTTGAGCAAAAAAACGTATAGGAACTTATGTATAGGAAATTTAACGAGTTTTATTTCTGGAAATAACTAATTTTATCGTCAGATCAATTTTTGGCAAGTTACAGGCCGTAATCCGGAAAAAAGGCCGATTTTTTTTTAGGCCATTTATGCCAAATTTGGCAACTTTCCGGTCTGAATTTTTTGGTGCAAAGTTGAAATTCGGATTCAGCGTCAAAAATAACATAGGAATCAATGTAAACATTGCTACCCGGGATTTTTGCAGGCTATGGCCTTTTTTTGGCTTATTTACCTGGACTATTACATGTCAGAATCAGCGAGTTACCAAATAAAGAAAAACCTCAATGGGGACGCATCATAATCCGGCAACATTACTGTCACGATAATTTTAGATCTTTTCCGCGATTTCGAATCACGGTAGGTTTGGCGTAAAATACCCCCATGGATCCTGTTTGATAGATTCTTGTGAAACTCGATATCAGGAAGTGTTTTTTGACACCAGTTAAAATAATTTCAAAAACTTTATGTTAGCCCGAAATTTCCTCCTAGGCTCCTCGTAATATTAATCTATGAAAATTATTCCTCATTTTGCATCCGATGTATGCAACGTAAACAGCACTCGAAGTCAACACATCAAGACTCTACTCTCCGCAGTAGGCCGCGGCCGGACCAATATGAAACGCCTTCAATTGGGCGTGATACTGTGCAACACACCGAAGCTGATATAGTTGTATTCTTAGGTTCGAACCTAACTCAAGTTAATTGCTCGACTAAATAAGGCATGTCAGCCTGTTAACTGTTGTATTTCAAGTTATCTCGCATATTTAATGCCCATTTTTGCCTGTGACAAAAATGCAAGAAATGCAAATGATATATAGAGATAGAATTATAATTATTCCTGTGGCCAACGAAATAAGCTCTCCTGAAGGGAAACCTGTTCGTGAAACTTTTGCAGTTTTTGAGCGCGCTCTATATGTACCGGGTGATATTTTTTGACAGGGAGTCTCAGATAAATTTTCAAATTTCCAAAATCCAAGATGGCGGAAGCCGTCTAAAATGCTATCTCGGCCCCTGTCCGATGTCCGATCCATTTTCGTGAAACTCGGTATCAGGGGATATTTTTTGATGGGAAACGGAGATTTTTGGTCAAATCTTCAAAATTCTAACCAAAGATGGAGGACGTGATTGTAGGTGCGATAATGGCTTATCCAAAATACCCGTCCTTTCAGTCAAAATATGTTTCTGCTCATTTTCAAAATTAATTTATCCTCAGTTTTTAATAAATCAGCGCCTAAATGTATTCAAAGAGATAAACATGCAGAAGAAATATATTAAATGAACATTAGTAAGTAGAGAGTTAAAAGAATGTAATTAATAATACATATTTAAGTGCTGTACTAATAAATAAGCACGTAAATATTATTGAATATATTATCCTATCTCTCTACTTACTAATGATAGGAGGGCACTTTTCAATACTAATGTGTAAAAACTACTTGTTTGTCACTCCTGCCATTGAACAACGGTAGAAAAACAGTTTTCTTCGTAAGGTATCTTTGTGGATCTTTTTTATGTATTGTCACCCACATACTAATAAAACTAGCTCTTGTCATGTTGCTATTTAACACCTTACAACTTTGGTAGGCCTCGCATGGATATCAGAATAGACAAATCCTCGAATAGATAACTACTCTTGCACAGAGGACGTACTCTAGTTCTTTCAAAATTGAAGGCGAAACAGCAATTTGCGTACCCCTCAAGTCCTTTTCATGAACTCTACCATCTCTAAAAAAATATGTCAGAAAACGCCACCTCCGTCGGTAGAATATAAGAGCACGAAACATCCTGAGAGGAAATGGCTGGAAAGAAACCAAACGTCATGGTATTTTTTAAAAATTTATCTAAACATCAACAGTATCAACTAAGTAAAAATGTCAATTTGAACGATCATGAGGCGGTGTCAATACTTACTTTCAGTCGAACGTATGAGAATTCAGGTTCAGAATGCATATTATTCGTGTGCATCACTCCAGGTTTACTCTTCAAGACGTAAACCGTGTTGATATGTGCTAAAATGTTTTCGAATGTGAGATCTAAATGTGGTCTCACCTGCAACGTAAAAATGGAGAGAAATTAACTCAAGCTACTCAGACAGGTGGCTGTTATTTAAATCCAGCGCCGGTGAAGGGTAAACTTTGTACAATATGACAACCTCGTGCTGCCATTGGAGAACGTCAAAGCTGATTTTTGCGAGTAGGTGAAATCAGTTTAAATAATTTAAATGCATGTGTAATATATATGTCCAGGAAGGCTCCTTCATCCACAATTGTTATTAATCTTAAGGAATGTTAAAAGAAACAAAAAGCAGAGTCACCAACCCGCAAAACATGTCACTGGAAAATGATACTTACTTTAACTAGCCCTCGGCTGAATGCTACATTAATTATGCTGATGTTTTACGATGAACTGAACCTTTAAAGGTGTGTCTCGGGGCTTTTATAGTTAAATTTTAACGAAACAAAATTGAATTGTTTGAGGAAGCTCGAGCGATACTATTCAAAATTATATTTTTATGTTTTGCGTTGAAAGTGATGAACCAGTTATTTTTTTAGGTGCCTACTTTTAAAAACCTGATTTTCCTGCCTGTATGAGACTTGAGACATTTCACGGCACATCACATTTACCGCTAAGTTTCTCTCTCCATGTATTCAAGCCTAGTGCGTAATACTCAACGGAATTGAAATTCCGATACCTATTTATCTTATCATATCTATAAGATAGCAAAACATCGGTAAATGAGGTTTAAAAAATGCATATATGTTCAAGCCCATGTTTAGAGTTTCTCCTATCATATTCCTGGCTATTGCGGTGTTCTATGAGTAGAAATAAGTAAGAATGAACTCCTTTTTTGACAGCAAAACATCGCATCATCTTACCGGATCCAGCACATCGGTGACTTTACACTGCGACTGTTGTACCATAGGCATAATCCTGGTTATGGCGGCTCCTGTTTGCACGACAACAAGCTGCCTGTCAAACATCAAGTGGAAAGGAAAGACTTTGCAAAATGTATCAGGGCTCACTTTAGATTCTGAAACAAATGTGATGGCACGGATGAACCTCTTGTTTGCGGAAAGAGCGAAGCCATCCTAAGTCACTCATTGGAATAATCACCTACTTATTCGAGGGACTTGTGTCATTTGCCTAGTAACAAAAGTGCAGTTCCTAAAACATTTCTTTTCTCTTCTCATAAAAAATAAACTCATAAACTTGTTCAAATAAATCCAGTGTACCGACTGAATTCTCTCATTGTAAATTACAGAGATTCATCTCAGTCCATTTTAGTTTACTTCAAGTACCCACAGCCCACATCACACAATATTTTGCTCCAGGATACCTATATCCATGGAGTTTTTCAATGTATCGAACTCGTTCCGATTGAAACATACACGGAAAAAATTAAATTGCTGATTTAACAATTCAATTGCTAAAAAAAGTGACTTCAATGTTTCAATGTAGATTTTACAACAAAAGAATGCTACTTAAACCACCCCCGTGGTTAAATTAGTTTACAATAGTGGTCGAAGTAGCATTTTTTTGGTGAAATCTACCTTGAAATATTGCGGTCACTTTATTTTAGCAATTTAATTGTTAAATCAGGAATTTAATTTTTTCCGTGTACTGATGAGATTCACTCGGGCTTAAATAAGAAAGGATCTACAGGAAGTACCTAGATACTCGTCTCCAGAACATTATTGTCTTTGCGTTCGATACTGTATTACAATTAAGCTCCGCAGCATGTTTAATCATGTTACTGAATGGTTATCCTTTCGCTGCAATTTTTATCTCTGAGATGGGGGTGGGGGGCTACATCGCGGGGTTACTTCAACTCCAAAATGTAGTAAGTTTAAAAAATATTCCATTTCTCAAAAATCGAGACCATCAGTAAATCATAAATGAAGATGATCAGATATGAACCTGGAGAGTGTTTAGCATCTCATCAATTACTCTTTCCTTTTAAACTTTTCTTCATGATAATCAAGTGATCGAGCGGCTTACCGAGAGATAAAGTCTCAACTTCGGTTATTTCTGGATTTTGAACTTTACCCCTAGAGTTTTGTTCTGTGATCAAAAACTGTACATGGTCGCTTTCTTCTTTTGTTTTGATTATTTCCACTTCCACTTCCGTGTCGTGAAGTTTACTCGCCACCGTCTAGGAAATAAACAAAACATTGATCGATAATAATCAAATCGTACATGATTAACATAAGATAGAGTTTTCACAAGAATTTGTGCAACTGTGCAACTGATATGATGATCGAACTATATTTTTTAGGTTAAACGTTTGAAAATCGGCTTAGCTGATTTTAAAATATAGTACGATAGATAAGAAAAAACTTGGTTTTTACTTACCACACTGAAAAATGACAAAATAATCCTGGTTTTTTCCATTAATCAGTTGAATCAGTAATAACACAAACACACCATGAAGTTGGCGCATCTGTGCCAGCTTATACATTTAAAGTATCCTTAAGTGCTTGTCCCTCGGTACCAAAAATATTTTTCTTAGGCTAACTTCTTCACACACTGTGCAGTTTTGTGTGCGTCCTGATTATTTTCATTTTTTCGAGTTGGTGTGTTTTCATTCTCTTTAATTCAGTTAAGAGGTTCCGTAGATCTCATTCGAATGGGAAACCCGAAAAGATATGCGATACATCACACTCTTTAAGAATACATTAATGTTGTATTATTCTAGTCAAAACTCCACACTGGGAAAAAAAATACATTGAATCTAGAGTCCAGACTCTTGGAAACATTGTCAAGAAAGAATACTCTTGATTCAATCAGATTTTTGCTTAAATCAAAAGGAAATCCGCTCATATTAAGAGGCTTGTTCTTGATTGAAGCAAAATCCGATTGAATCAAGAGTATTTTTTCTTGTCGGTGTTCCTAAGAGTCTGGACTCTAGATCCAATGTGTTTTTTTTTCCAGTGTATGCTTTAGGAAAGAGACTAGGATTTGTTTTTCATTTCCCTCCATTTTTCTACCACAGTCAATCTTTCCAATATTTTTGAATTTTATAGACGCGCAATCGCCGGATTTAAGCCCTTGAAGTACCAACCTTCACAATGCCGATCACAATATGCTCCAGTCCAGGTCTGTCGGAGTAGTAGTGAAGTATTAACGCTCCGTCCTCTGCTCGCTCCGTGCATCGGAAAGAGGGAGCTTTCATTCCGGGATAGAGTGTGCCCAAGTGATCATGAAGAGCATCTAAATTCTGAATAAAGATAGATATTTTTGTTAGTTTACAACACGCGTGTAAGCATTGCAAGAAACGTACGATTCCTTTTTTCTCGCGAGATGATCGTTAATTTTGTCAATCACGCATGATCCCAAAGACGATTCCTCTGGCAATATTATACAAGGAAAGTAAGGACAACTATGCCAAACAGACTATCGTGCATGGCATTATGACGAAACAACTCATTTGGTATGGTCATGTTCAGAGAATGGTAGGATATAGGTTGCCGAAAAAGGTCGTTGATTGGGTATGGGTTCCTCCTGGGAGAAGGCGCAGAGGGTGCCCAACTGCCCAATAAGAGGTTGAAGGGAGTGGATTAAAATAGAAATGTTAAGATGCTAAATGCCCGAAGGGTTATGGTTCGACAGAAAGCAGTGGAGATTAGGTGTCGTAGAGCGCGGGGTTGTGCTATAAAGCGACCCATGTGTGTAACTATGTGCACTATCATGTCCCAGCCGTGACCATTCAGCACTAAGTCATGAGTTCATGACACATGTAATGCTTGACAGTTCATTAAATTTCATGAATTCAAATTTTTAGTATAATATTCATACATATAATTAATATAAATATTCAGAAGTTAGGCACTAAAAGTAAGTATATTAAAAATAAAACTTAAAACCAAAGAAAATTGAATATTATTTATCCAAAAATACTTAAAAATATGGACTTCTTTTCAGATGTTCTCGTAATTTTTAGGTTCATACTCCCCACGTAGAGCGTTATCGTGAAACCCTGATACCTCTGCCAAACGTACGAGGGGCGTTCAATAAGTAAGTATCCCCCCTCTCTAAAATCCATAAGAATGGACCAATATTAAAAAACTTGGGCTCAAAATCTTTCTTAGGATATTTTGAGCTCAACAAAACAAACCACAACAAAATCGGACTATGTGCGGCCGAACGCGAGCCGTTTGAACGCGCCGAGGTGCTCGACGCTCCCGCCGAATCTGCGAGGATTTGAAGTCCGCTACAGGAGAAGAGCTTCTCTGCCAAAGCCTCAGTCGTTCATCACTGACGAAAAATCAAAGAAATTTTTGTAGAATAAGGGGCTTACCTCACTTCTCCACATAACCAGCTCGATCCAAGCAAGTCTGATACTGAGACTAAGACTAAGAGAACAGCTTTTGGATGCCTCATGCGTGGAAGTCTTTCAGCTGACCGCGGATGAAAGAGTGGACGGCTTGTTTGACCTCTTCCACTGATTCAAAATTAACTCCTCCGAGTTCAGATTTCAGATACGATAATAAATGGCAAACCAGACCACCATTTATTCCCGTTCCTGAAATCTGAACTCGGAGGAGTTAATTTTGAATCAGTGGAAGAGGTCAAACAAGCCGTCCACTCTTTCATCCGCGGTCAGCTGAAAGACTTCCACGCATGAGGCATCCAAAAGCTGTTCTCTTAGTCTTAGTCTCAGTATCAGACTTGCTTGGATCGAGCTGGTTATGTGGAGAAGTGAGGTAAGCCCCTTATTCTACAAAAATTTCTTTGATTTTTCGTCAGTGATGAACGACTGAGGCTTTGGCAGAGAAGCTCTTCTCCTGTAGCGGACTTCAAATCCTCGCAGATTCGGCGGGAGCGTCGAGCACCTCGGCGCGTTCAAACGGCTCGCGTTCGGCCGCACATAGTCCGATTTTGTTGTGGTTTGTTTTGTTGAGCTCAAAATATCCTAAGAAAGATTTTGAGCCCAAGTTTTTTAATATTGGTCCATTCTTATGGATTTTAGAGAGGGGGGATACTTACTTATTGAACGCCCCTCGTATATGTTGACGGTGAACACTCTCAAACCATGTATCCCCTTTGCAATGTTTAAAAAGCTCTCATCCCATTTTATTTTTTTAAAATGAGAGGAAATCGACATTATTTCTTAAAGTTTTCACCGAATTTTTTTTGTCTAATGCCTACTTAGATTGTCTGATAAAGATCTGTAAAGTTCTGCATGTTTTTCATGAAGGTTATACAGTATTACAACATTTGAAAATTAAACTAAATAAAATTAACGGTTTATCTTAGATTTTACATTGCAAAATTTTTCACATTTTTTTCAGGCAGAATAGTAAATAATTTTAATTTTATGTGGGATCAAGATATTTTAAGATACATTCTAAGTTAATACTAGCAAATCAGAAGTCGACCGTGAGTTGATGAACTTTCAGTGTTGATGTGCTTTTATCTACACGTTTGAAACACCATCTCGAAAATTATCGGAGGAAAGTTCGGACTTTAAATTCCAGGCATTTAAAATACACTTGCTTTGGTTTTTAGCCATGCGACTTGTAAAACGTGATTTCAATGACTATACTTTTGGCGCGAGTGCAAAGTATTCTCTGCTTATTGAACGATCCTCAAAAATACACATATCTTTCTTATATTTTGACGACGCTACAGCCAGTATGAAAATGTCCATGAAAATTTTGTAGAAAACATTAGTTGAGACGAAGTTATGCTGTGCTCAGCTTGAGCGTAATAATGTCGATGAGATACAATTGATTAGTGGTCATAACTTAATCAACCGTACAATTACTGTGTTTTTATGAAAATGTTGACCTGACCTACCTGTAAAAAATCTCGAGGGGTAGCTCCTAGCACCTGTAATATCTTATCATATCCAGAATCTTGGCAGAACTCGAAAAACATCTTCCCAAAGAGCTCTAAAATTTGATTTGCAGGAATGTCTGAAACACGAAGGCACGCAATCATGGATATGCCTCAAAATATGCTCGGTGAGAGGTTGATGATTTTCGTCATACCATTCACAAATTACCATTATTTCTTATTCACTTAAAGCAAACGCAGATGCTAAAGCAGTCATTATTTTTTTTCTTATCAGTAGAGTTTATTGTATTTTGAAAGTGTATGCCATCAATTAGTAAACAATCAGGTAATTCCAACATGTGCTATTGGCAGAGCGCGTCGTAAGAACATAATATCTGAATTATCATGTATTCAGTTTTATCCGTATCCAAGTTTCCTAACGAATTATGAGCGCCTGAAAATCTCATCAAACGCCGAATTTCTACGTCCAGTTTAAATGGAACTATCGTCCATCGAACACAACATGGAACTAGAGTAAGAGAAAGGACGCGCGTTTATGACGGCGCAGAGATACAACTATTCGTGTTTGATGGATGTCCGTGTCGCATTTGAAAAATTGAAGGCGCGATGGCGAGAGGCGCAAACTCTCAATGCTCCGCTCTATGCTGCCAATGAAACTAGTATGGTTCATCCATAAAAGAACCTATCTACACTAATAAAATGTACATTGTTTCTGAAACAAACCAGAAATATTAATTCTTAATTGCAATGTGCAGTCCACCAAATAACGCTCGTAATTTCATTCGACTTCTCAGAGTTACTTTAAACTAGTTAAAATCAAAGCATTATATTCATGAAAAATATGTTTGACCATAATATTGGTTCAATTTTACGTGGGTCCTATTTAAAATTCCCTCTAAACGGGAATGTTCTGAATGGTGGTATGATGAACCAGAAGCCCGGGTATTATGTAGATTTTTATTTCCGTCTTACGCAAAATTTCCACTGCTGCTCCTATGAGATTGTAAGTTATTTCATCCTCGTATATTTGCCGAACGAGAAACTGTCCCTCCATTACGACCTCTGCTTGTTTCCTAAAAAACACAAAGTTAAATATATTATATATCTCAGTTTCCTAACATGCTTTCAATTCGAGATTTGACTACAGATAGATTGAAGAGTTTTGGCGGATCTTCTGTTCTGCACTACGTCAACAAGAGGGATTTGAACCATCCCAGAGTCGTGTAAGATATTACAATTAGTGGCATCGCTAAAAATGAATACTTGCATGTAGCCTCATCAAAAGCTTCATTTACAGTATTTTACAAGCTTATATCACAAATAATTCTGTACCCTAATTTGATTTTTACATGCTGAAAGTATGGTAAATTAATTATATCACCTATCGAAATCCTGTGGATTTTGGGTTTATTTTATCGTGTCGCTTGTCTAGTAATGACACCGAAAATCACTCAAAGTGGTTATTAAATCTTAATATGCTGCCAACTCTTGCTTTTTCTGAATGGACGCCCGGTATTTTCCGGCATGTTCATGTCATTCTTCCGGGTTGGCACCACCTCACTTTTCCTCCATTTAAGTATGTGTAAAAAAATCGATTTCGGATAAGACAGTCTGTCGTAACTACAGAATCGATGTTTATAATGGTTTTAAATTGAGGAGCAACGGCGTTGCCAACTTATAAAAATCGCCATCGGTTTCAATAACCAGTTGGTCCTTCACAATGCCGAGTTAGTAGTAATGATTTCTCCGAAGGTCTATCTTTAGCCATCATGAAAATAATCTTAAGGAGATATTTTTCACCGTGACAAGCCATAAGTTCATGATCTCCAGGATACTTCAGCGTAACCGAGCAAAGATTTTCTGCCATATTTGTAGAAATTTATATTTTCTTATCGTATAGTGATTTAAAAAAAAAAAAAAATCGACGGCGTAAGTCCGCAGTCACATATGTCGTTTGCGGTTTCTGAAAATCTCCGCCTCTATGTTGTTTTCTAAAAAAGAACAAATCGACATCATTCCTTGAAGTTTTTGCAGAATTTTCTTCGCACAGAGAAGAAAAATCACGGCAGTCTCAAAGAATTGCCGTTGAGTAGTTTTCCCTTAAAAACATAAAGTACGGCAGGAAGTCTGCGACGTCGCAAACCGAGTTAGGTGATTGCCGACTTACACTGCGATATGATATTTCTCCAAACCTTGCCCATCGATTCTTTCTGCATATATCGACGACAGTTTTGAGGTTAGCTGATACTTACTTGATCGTCTCCCATGTCTCCTTTCCGAAAGTTTTGAGCACCAACAGCTCCAAAGCATAGTTGACGAACCCATACTGAAACAGTCAAATTTGATCATCCTTTAAGTCAAACGTAATTTGAGCTTCCCACAAAAGTTTACGTTGCAAGAAATTAGTGACAAAAGTGACGATCAAACGAATCTCGAAAAGGTCAAACTTCGGATGTTTTCTTCGTCGATGAAACATTTCATTTCCATAAGTGGAGTAAATCAATGGAAAATGAGACATTCTGTATCATCTTTTACGAAGTTTTTTTGTGCGTTTTGAGGGTTTATCACGCCATGCGTAGCGGACGTTCTTTCCGGAGATTTTTTCGACTCTTTTTTCGACGTTTTTCTTTGTTATGGTACACTTTATGCATTCATGGCACGCCTTTCTTCGACACAATTTATTCTTCCTTCTTGAAACTGTTGAACTCAATCACGTTTTTATGTTATATTTCAGTTCACGTTCAAACATTTTGCTCAAAGCTACTTAGGTACAAAGTACCCAATCACATATAACATAAACCCATTACTTTACTTAATGATAGAGTGTCATGTCAGAACAGATGATATCATCAAATCTAGGTTAGTAGTGTATATTTCTGTGATTAATTGCGTTCTTACGTCAGCGGGTTATGATGTTATCATATCTTAAATAATATAATTCAATTTTTTCCCCGTAAAAATCAAAATATTTGTACGGTGAACTCTCCCTGACGCCTGCAAGTTGAAACCAACCCCTTGTTTTTGTTGTATCCTTTATAGAAGTTTCGTAGAAAATACAAATGTTGGAACTTTTTTAAAAGACAGGAGCATAGTTTAGGAATTCTCTTTATCTCCCATCAGCCTCTAAATATTTAAATCGACATTTTTTTTGTCAATTTTAGAAAATTTTGATGGATTTTTGGAGGCCCCTTTTTCAAGATTAAGTCGAAAGGACGCCCGCGTTTGATAGTAGTAAAAAAGACAACATTTTTCATGATGCAATGCACTGCAATGATGTAAGCGTCCATCAAAAACACGAAGAAGGGAAAAATAAACAGTTAGAGACTCCATGCCTGGGAGCCAAAATGCGGAAGGTAGACTCAAAAACAAATCGAAAAATACGTCATTATTGCTTGAGCACTGAAGAGATGAAAGCGAATAAAAATGAAGTTATGACTTTGCTTAAGCTCAGTTACCTTCAAAGTGTTAAAGTGACATTATAGCGGAAGCCCTCGCATGATGGTGATGAAATCGCGGCTAAAATCGCCCTTTATTTGCGAGAACTCTCCACCGCCCGCGAAGTGACTTCATTCAAAATTAATGTCGGATGATACGGAGGGTTGACGCTCAGTAATTTAATATTCATTGAGATTCAAACTACGGACGGATTTTTAAACATTCGCGGTGAGCTTGATACGCAATGAACGCGCAGACATTTGATGTTTACGAGTTTTTAACAGGGGACGCGGGTTCTTCCGCGAACGAAGCGCTCTACGGCGCGTCGCACAGTAGTTGAAACGAAACTCAAAGCGGCCAGGTCAGTCTTTCGTGCCAAGGAATAACCAGTGGCGTGGCATGCGTTGCTATAGATCGATTGATCTGCTACTCTAACTTATGGAGAAGGATCGATAAACAAAGGTGTTCGCAACGAACACTTCAATAATCGATTCTTTACCATAGCTTTAAATGGGGAAATATCGATAGTTAAGCGTTCACGCCTCACCACTTGACAAAACTTTGTATGGACATCAGGACGTTGCTAATTTTCTTTTGAAAAGACGCAAATTCTCTGGAGAGTTGTCATCATTCTTCGCGAAACTTTTCAAAGAATTGCATTTGCGATTCAATTGATTGCTCCTAGATGAATCTAAAGATCCATCATTCATAATTTTTCTCAAAAAGAAAGAAATTTCCCCAAAAATGTTGGCAGTATTCAAATGCTCAACACAGTGTTCTTCCTCGGCACGGCAGCATTCCTTGAGTCTTATTATTATGCTATAGTACACCTTTACCTGTCAAGAAAAATGGATGTCTTGCCGTTTTTCTAGAGTATTTTTTGACGCACAGCAATACATCTTGAGTATAGAAATAGTCATGAATGAGTTTGCTGATTACAAGAAATTTGATCACCAGATTGCAACATTATAAACAGCTTTTGTCAATACTGATTTAAAACACCACGCAGTAAATTCTTGGTTCTATCGTAATTTGCAATTGACACGCGACTTACATATCGATGGTGAAACTACCAAACCACGTATCTCGGTTTGCGACGTCGCAGACTTCCTGTCATACTTTATTTTTTAAATGAAAAACTACGTAATGTCCAGTCTTGAGAATTTCTGTGATTTTTCCTCTTTGTGCGAAGAAAATTCTGTGAAAATTTCAAGGAATGATATTGATTTGGTCTATTTCAAAAAAATAAAATGTGAGCGTAGATTTTTAAACACCGCAAACGAGATACGTGGTTTGGTAATTTCACCGTCGATATTGAATTTTACTGCATTTTCCCCTACAGATTCGAAAAAAAAATTACCGATAAAAACAGCTGAGTCCTATACTTGAAAATCATTTTCAAAAGAATCACAGTAAACTTCATTATCGCAATTTGTATGAGGATTTGATGTCGATCTTTCCAGAATGAAAGGTCCAGTCCAACAATATGTCATAAGACATCTGTAAAGGACATGATTGATGATTTTGATTTCAAGTAGAGGAAGATGAAAATTTATTTACCGTAAAAACGGATCGTTAAAATTTCGCATTCTCAATTTTAGTCATTGATCTCCAGTTCAAACTTTCCTAGACTTAAGGCCGCGTGTATTTTCACTTTTTTCGGAATCAAAATGTTGATGTTAAAACTGATCCTTTTAAAGGGGAAAATTTAGAATTCTGGCGCTAAATTTTAAAGAGCAGGTCATTTCTTAGGAAAGGAAGTTGGCACCCTTTTGTCAGACTCGACTCTAGCTATACACTACGAGAGGATAAAGAATTATACTGATACATTTTGGCTTTTTACTGGTATACGTTGAAAATGATAGTTGAATCTTTACAGGTGCAAGTAAAACATCAATGAAATAAGTAGAATCTCTATACTTATTTTCGGCAAAATGATAAAATTAAAGATATAATTGGACATATTTAACCACAGGGAGCCTAATTATATCAGATGTTGCCTAATTTCTTCTCATATTTCCTTTTTTAAAAAACGAAAAGGAAACGAAATCAAAATTTGGCGTTAAATGATGCAAGTATATTGTCCATAACGTAAGGAAAATTTACAAACGGTTTCTAGGCGTTAGGTTGTTTGGCACTCAGTTGAAAATGTTAAATTTAAGAAGAAATTAGGCAACGCGAAATACAATTACGTTGATTCTGTTTTAATTCGTCGAGCTGATATTTGTTTGAGTGAAAATCCAGCTGATATTAGGACAAGCTTTTGATTTTGCGAAGTTTAACTTCTTCAAAACTAATCACAGCATTTAAAAAAATCAAGGAACGGAAAATGATTATTTCTTTGAAATCATTAATAGTATCCAAATTCTTACCGATCACAAAGAGCCCTTTTGGGCGACAATGAAAAATTGCACTGTTTTGGGCAAAATTCCTCATTTGATATCAGTAGAAAATTCTAAAGATATGAGGAACAGTCCTACTGATGCTTGTTGGCCAAAACTGATTGTGAGCAGCACCATTTTCAAAAGGATACCCATGTGGAGCTACGTTTTATATCTTAGTACACACTCTCCAACTCCATTCTCAGCGAAATTTTCTATACCTATTATGTCTCTGTGCTCCAACGAGCTATTTTTCTCAATACTACGAGTATCGCATGTATACTGGATTCTAACGCTTCTTCTCCTTCTTCTTCCACTAACGACTAGGGCATAGCCCTGTTTGTCAGGCCATCCAGTATCGAGCACAATAAACTATAGAAATATTAAAAAACTAAAAATCATCATTAAAAATAAAGGACTCGTCTAATCTGTTAGACCAACATAAATCCTTCAATCATCCTCAAGAGAAACCTAACGCATGTCGGAAAAATCACTAGTTTTCTGTTTTTTAATTAGGTTCTAGCACTCAACCCATGTGTAACTTATACGCTTTATATCTTAGTATATACATTCCAACTCCATCCATATAGCAAATATTCTGTATACCTGTAGCCTGTACCATAGCCCTGTTTGTCAGGCCATCCAGTATCGATCACAATAAACTACAGAAATATTAAAAATCTAAAAATCACTTAAATTAAAGGACTTGTCGAATCTATCATAACAGCATAAATCCTTCAATCATCCTCAGGAGAAGAGAGCCAGAGAAGAATTCTAACGCACTTCGAAAGAATCACCAGTTTTCTGTCTTTTAATTAGGTTCTACACTGGAAAAAACACACATTGGATCGAGAGTCGAGACTCTTAAAAACATCGACAAGAAAAAATACTCTTGATTCAATCAGATTTAAACTTAAATCAAGAACCAAGCCTCTTAATTTGAGCGGATTTCCTTTTGATTTAAGCTTAAATCTGCTTGAATCAAGAGTCCTTTTTCTCATCAATGTTTTCAAGAGTCTGGACTCTAGATCCAATGCGTTTTTTTTTTCCAGTGTAGCACTCAATCCATGTGTAACTTATACGCTTTATATCTCAGTATATACATTCCAACTCCATTCATAGCAAATATTCTGCATACTTACCATGTCTCTATGCTCCAATGAGCTCTTTTTTCCCGTTATATTAGCACTTTACATATACTGAATTCTAACGCATATCGGAAAAATCGCCAGTTCTCTGTCTTTTAATTATGTTCTAGGACTCACCATTTTGACGTGCGTGTCCTGGATCCGCTGGTCGATCTAAGAGGGGTTCGGGCGCAACATCGCAGGCGGGAGAACGAGAACGAATTCGTAGCACTGGCGACGAGGGTGGAAGCGGTACGTGGTGGTGAGATAGCCCCGTCCGCAAGACTGGCGCAAAAGGGCGCCTTGGCATCGATCAAGGGCGCCCGCCGTAGTCCGCGGATCCGTCCAGAGATGGCGACGCCGGCAACGATTCCGACTCCACCTCATGAAAGCTCGCTTTATTCAATTTACCGAGTTCCCGGTGACACTCCGTTATATCACACACGCACGTGACCTTTTTCGCGGAGCCAGCCGTCAGGTTCCCCCGCGCCGGTCCCGTGAAAATTGAGCGGTTCCGGTGATGAATGAGCTGCGAATTCTTTGTCTCTCCCCGCCAAAATTTCGATGATTGTGACCGACCACCGGAAATGAGTCGTATAGTGCCTTCGTTTTAGTCCGGTCGACTCGGGTCTTCAGGGTTGTGCCCGTAGGGCGTTCTGGAAAAACGGAAACTCCCAAATCATCTATCTCGTTTGCCGCACTGAAATAAAAAACTCTCGGTGTATTTACTAAGAAAAGGGTAAAATTACCAAGAATTCACGGTTCTATCCGATCCCAGTTTGTTCTTGGTAAAATTACCATTTATGGAATTGCTAATTTTACCGAGAAATCTCGGTAAAATTATTGAACTTTCTCGGTAATTATACTGGACCTTGGTAAAAACGCCAATATTTTTTATCGACTGTGGTAGAATTACCGAGATAAAATGGCTAAGTTACCGGGAATTGATTACCAATAAAAGTGATATTCTTACCTGAAAAAAAAAACAGTAAAAATACCGGTTTTAAGGTTAGCTTACCAGTCTGTATTGGTAAAATTACCAATAATTGGTAAAAAAAAGTGAGATGGTAAAGGTACCAACGGACCTCGGTAAAACTCGGTAAAAACGATTTTTTTTTCAGTGCGTGTTTCAAAATTTTCGCCTTTCCTTTACTATGTTGAAGGAGAACAAGTCAACATTATCCCTTGAAGTTTTAACAACATTTTCTACGCCCAGAGAAGATAAAGCAAGGAGGTTTTAAAGAATTGACGTTGAGTAGTTCTTCATTTCTCTATTTCTATACTATAAGCTCTCAAGCCTCTTAAATTTTCATTTCTGGTAACGCTCAGTTCTAGAATTCTACCCATCCGATTTTCATGATTTTTGCGGTTATCGACAGGTAATTAATAGCCTCTAAATGAAGCACAGACCATCCAAAAGCGATGGAACGCTTCCTTCCATTCGTTTCGTTTCAGCCTTGGCGATTAGTTTGAAATAAAATGCCGATGTTCATATTTGATGCTTCTTAGTGAAATTGCTCCCAGCCAGAGGAAGATTGAACCAATGAGAGTCGAGTAGGAAACTCGGCGTTTTTGTACTTGACTTCTCCTCGCTCCTATCTTTCCCAGGTTTCAAGTTTTCCCAAAACGATTCACACAGGAGGAAGTTCGGAAATGGACTCCTAAATGAGATATCAACAAACATTTTAACATAGTTCAAAAATGGGAAAAAGATTATACAAATGACGTCTCGTGTATTTGTGCCATTCAATCATTGTAAATTGTAATGTGTAACTTTAAACATCCTCACCTCGTTTAGTAGTTGATTCTCAGATTTCCTATTGTGTGATTCTTCTTCCTTGTAAAGTTTTGAAGAGACCTTAAAAAAGAACGTTTAAACGTTAGAGCGTTAAAGTTGAATTATTCAGCGTTGAACGTTGAAGTTATTCAGTTCAGGAGGAGACCAAAGTGTCCAAAAGAAGAAGACTAAGCAAGACAGGTTGTGACAGTCTTTGGATTGCTCAAATACGAGCAGTAAATGACGAGAGTAAAATGTCCTGCAAGTTGAACTTTGCCTGGAAAGTTATGAAAACTTCAGGGTCTGGCAAGAAAGTTTCTTCCTCCAATGCTAGTATCCGGATTATGAAACCGCCGAGCTGAAAGGGGCACATGAGCAAAGGAAAAACGGAATAGTCAACCTAGTTTCGTTAGATGAAAGTAGTAAAAGAAAAAGATAAAGCTATTAAGATGACTAATCACTGTTGGTGGACTTAATTTTCTCCGCAGCTCAATAGAAAGGAAACTCTTTCTCTCAGGTAGTGGCAATGCTAAGGGAAACAATTACTGTTACGACGGATGATCCATGGGTAAAAAACTCGGATTTCCGGTTTCTTTTCAGTAAAGTTTTTGAGACGTGCATCGAGAACCATAAAAAAAACTTGCTGGGAAAATCTTCAAAGCAGTTGGCGTGTAAGAATTATTCAAATTAGCCAACTCGTCGAAAAAATGGGAAAATATATGCATACATATGGACTACATTTTGGAATTCGGAATCTTTATTTCAAGCTCATCTGTGATAGCACTTATCTGCATTGGGGAACTTGTTATACATATGCTGTTTTTTTGTATGAGTCAGAAATAGTAGTTTCTTATCGCATAGATTGTAGTTCATGTGACCGTACATGAAAAACGGGACAGAAGTCCCGTCGCTTAGAAATACACAGAAGAAATACACCCCCAAGAAATACACATCGAGCTATTGCTACTGAATCGTGGAATATCATACAAACATTTTGGGACAAATCACTCCCGGAAATGTCAAACCAGCTGGATTTCATAGAGAAAAAAAAGGAGGTGTTTGCATTTCGGGCATCTTGGAATTTTTTGATGACTTGATGACGTAGGTGGGTACAGTGTGAAGGGGACGTCCCTGTACCTAGCTGTACCCGCACCTACGTCATCAAGTCATCAAAATATTCCAAGATGCCCGAAATGCAAACACCTCCTTTTTTTTCTCTATGGCTGGATTTATTACAGTTTGAATTTTGCGGTTCAAAATATGGAGTGAGGCAACTTTATTCCAAATGTTTATCTCCTTTTTTTAAAACCCTACGGCTTGCCGGATGAAAATGTAAGAACACAAATGTTACATTACGTCAAAGAAAAGAACGCCTGATTTAGTTACCTTTGCAAAAATTATGAATACAAAAGCGAAAGAATCGATTTACCAGAATTCGATCCGTTCAAACTTCCAAACACGCCGGGAGTCTGATTGCTACTGAAAATATTGATGGAGTTTATCGTTTCGACGTTTTGAGAGTTTTGCTCAGTTGCAATGCCTAGGAATATAAATGATATTGTAAATGAAGAATTTATCTGGAAATGTACTAGTTTTAAATATATTTGGCAACAATGCTGATCCAAGTTTCTGAAGAATCAGACTTGCGCATAGGCCTTAGTTATCGAGTGCCGTCGTGATCAGTGATTTGTATCAAGGTGGTTTACAGAATTGAGAAATTGTAAAGTATTCATGGTTTTTTTATTACTACTCCAAAAACCACACAAGTGGTAATCCTGGGTTTTTTTTAGCCAGAGCCGCTCCCCCTCAACCCTGAACACAATTTGGATTATACAAACAGCCTGGGGCAATTGCACGGGAAAAAATAAATTGAGGATCTAACATTTTTCTAGTTAAAAGAAGTGACTGAAATGTTTCAATGTAAATTTTACAATTAAAAAATGCTAATTTAACCCCCCCCCGGTTAAATTAGCTTCTCACTTTTGTGAAAATGTACATTTGAAACATTGCAGCTACCTTTCCTTAACAATCGAATTGTTAAAGCGGCAATCCACTTTTTTCCGTGTGTTGTTTGAGACCATCAAATTCGGGTCGCCTAGCCGAAAATCGAACTGAGACCTCCTGCGCGGTCGCTGGTAGGCAAGAAAAGTATATCAGCGCCTACAAGAGTGTGGGAATACTTCACGCATTGCGCCTAAACGCAGCGCGGCCGCTGCGCCCGCTGGTCGGCGTGGAAAGCATATCAGCGCCTGCTAGACTGTAGGAATACTTCACGCATTGCGCCAAACACAGTGCTGTCGCGCTGGTACGCGTGAAGTGAAACGCATATGGATACTTCTCAAAATCAATATTTTTGAGATCTGTCGAAGCGAGAATATTTTCCTTGCAATAAAATTTGAAGGTTAGACGATGAGATTGCATTTTTTGTTCGATGATTGTGTTTCTCCCCCATTTCATAAGAATCACAAGACCCTCTCATTTATCGAGCAATTTCTTCGGCCTCCGATGTAAAAAACGTAGATTTAGAATTTTTTGCCGGCTTTTTTGATACAAAATTTGGAAAGAGCAGATCAAATTACCTTAGAAATCATTATGTTTTGAACGATATCTAGCGGGAGTTATCGATTAAGCGCCGCTAGAGACACTTTCTGGCCCACTGTGCTCCTGGTTACAGAGCCAGCGCCGCACTAAAGTGGGCCGACATTTTCGGAAGATAAGAGATTTTGAGCATCCCCGGATTATTGGTATCGCAGGTCATCATGAAACCCACAGAGAAAAAAAGGAGGTGTATGCATTTCGGGCATCTTGGAATTTTTTTGATGACGTAGGTCGGTACAGCGACGTTTATCATCGATTTTCTTGGAAATGGTGTAATTTATGGAAAAAAGTCATTCTATAAAAAGTGCTTGAAATTACATCATGAGTTGATTTAAGCAAAAATGGGACATTACGGTCCGTTTTTCATACTTCGAATTCCGGATTTTGCTGGCCAGGTTGTACCGACCTACGCCATAGGGTAAACAAACCTCAAGATGCAAACACCTCCTTTTTTTTCTCTATTCATGAAACCAGGCAGGGAATACTTCACAACCTAAAATGGAGTCTGAATGCAAAAATTTGGTGGGAAGGATTCCGAAGAATATTTCAAGCAGAGCCCCTGAATAAGAAGGGAGACGTAACCTTACACCGAAAGAAAATTATTAATGTCTCATTTTTTATAAATAGTGGTCATCTACTTGACGCTCCGTTCCAAGATCTACAGCCACCAACAGGACGCTCGTATCCTAGTTTCAACGATGATCTTTCAGAAATATTTTTACATATTTTTCACCGGGGTACGGACATTCCGCGCTTTTAATCTAACATAATGAAATCAGCCCGAGTTATGAGAAGGCTCATTTTTTAGGCATAAAAAGGCGAGCCAAATTTGTCACCATGATGA
Organism: Bemisia tabaci; assembly: GCF_001854935.1. Taxonomy (NCBI): domain Eukaryota; kingdom Metazoa; phylum Arthropoda; class Insecta; order Hemiptera; family Aleyrodidae; genus Bemisia; species Bemisia tabaci. Next base: position 1,081,174 of record NW_017547136.1, read on the forward strand.
CAAAAGAGCGTTACTTCATGCCGAGATGAGCCCTGTTGCCCCCGTTAGTTCCATGGTTTCAAGGGATCCTGTGAAAACGAAATTACGCGAAGCGAGGTGACCGCTGGCCAAGACCAGTGATATATGAGTTGTTTACCCGTCAGCATCTCGTGCCATATGGTCAACCGGGGGGGAGGGTGTCAAGGGGGAGGGGAAGGGAGGCCGCAGCGTTGCATCGGCCGATCCAGGAATGAGGGTCACTTATTTATGATAGATTAGCTCGATTTAAAAGCCTCGCGGCAAAGGGAGATAATAATCAGCATAATTTTGCCTAGGTATCCAGCCTCATACTATTTTGAAATCTTTAAGGAACGTGAACAAATATCGGCATCGTGAAATCATTACATCAAATAACGATAACTCGATTGCGCTGATCAGAGAATAGTATAAATCCCATGGATAGCCTTGAGCCTTGATATACAACTCTTAAATAGATGACTATTTCTGCACGGATGATGTTTTTATGCCTACCTCGAAAATTGAAGGCAAAAAATCAATGTCAGGACACCCTCTAACTATTTTATTTTGATTTCATCAATGTGAAATCAAAGTTTCTACCACGCTAATAATATTAAACTGTCGTTTTTACATTAAATATTTATTTATCCATGATCATAGAGATCTGAACAGGCGAGCATCGGTTTTGTCTAGTCTGAATTTCATGTAAAATTATATGCGAGGCAAGATGGTGAAGAAGAAGATACACAAATCTCAAATAGACGACCATATCTTGATGCAAGATGTTTTTTTTTTTTTGCCTATTTTGGAAACTGAAGACAGAGCAGCAATTTCTGAACTTCCCCTAGTTTCATCAATGCGAAATCAAAGTTTTTAACGCGCCAATATTGGAGCGTTAACTTGACAACAAACCGATTGACGGAATCCGTCGAAGACCACAGCTTGGATGTTGAAGCCGAAAATACCAGGAGCAAGAACAAAGCTCATATTTACCAAACATGATGTATTGGCGTGGCCCTGCTTCCTCTCTCCAACCGCGGAAGATGGATCGGGGTGAGCAAATTTAATATTCGCGTTTTTATCGAATCATCGCCGTGTTCATGCTGTTTTGTCATCCTTCGCAGTTCCAACACACATTATCCCCGACGTTGCCGCAATTGTGAAAAAATCACGTTTTTGTGAGTCTATGAAACGAGTCTCCGTATGCTAAAAAGAATTCCGGCCAAAATCTTGTCCCGGTCAGTTCTTGATTGATGTTATCGTCCATTGTGGGACCGTAGTTCAATTGGACACATTTATGCTAAAAGAAAGTATGTTGCAAGTAAACTGTATACACACAGTTCTTCTCTAGCCTAAATAATCCAATTATACACCTTCAGTTCTTCGTTTCCTTGACGAAGAAACCAAGTTCATTCCATTGAAATTTGCGAAATCGACTTGGTCAAAAATGAGACGGCACAGTTTTTATCCGTAATTTTTCTGATTTTTCCATATGATCAAAAGGAGAATTAGTGAACTTTCCAGTCAGAAATTCTGAATACTTGCTTGGTGCATGTGAAATTTACAAATGGAAACTTTACGTCGTTTAAATGTGGTTAGGTTCTCTCGTCGGGAAATAATAAATAAATTAAAAAGTGAATTAAAAAAATTAAAAATGGAGAATATACTTCCAATTTTTAGATAGGTACGGCCATTTGACTCGAGCAAACAGGCTTATAATGAAAGTGGAAGGTAGATGGACGAGGGCTCTAAAAATCGAAAAAGTGTCTCAAGTAGCCCATGGACCGTAATGCTCGCTTAATCCTCCAGAACTTCCGCTTTCCCATGATTTTATTGACACGCAGGAAACTCAATAAAATACTTCTTTTGGGATCCAATAGGTGTCACGTATAGTCTGACCACCACTCTGCCGTACTAAGGAAAACGCCGTATGAGCCTTCAGATGTCGCAAAGTTTCCTCCGATAAAAACCGAAATTACTGGGGAAAGTCTGAAAATTATTTTCCAAAATTTTCAGACCATTTTTTACGCAATTTAATCTAAAATATCTGAAAATTTCAAAGAAAAATACGTGCATAAATGTCGTCTAAAATACATGTTTCATCAAGAGATATTTGGTAACTCTCTAATGTTCATACGGCGTTCTTCCTTAGCACGGCAGCACCGGTGAACGGCTCTTCATCGCTGGACGTTTGGTATTAAAATTTCAGGGTCCCCCGCTAAGGGCCCACTTATGTTCGGAATCTATCGCACATACGTTCTTTGAGGTGAAAGCTGGGCGATTCTCCCCCCGGCGAGTCCCTCGTTTGCTGGTCGGGCACCGCTGCGGCGCGAATGCCGCTTTTTATTTGAAATCATCACTTTTTACCGTGTTAACTCAACATAAACTGAAAAATCTATCGTATAATCTGACAGCCCTGGCTTGCGGGAATAAATGGGATGAGGATTTGCATCCTGTAGTCTACCCAAAATTGGAAGCTTGGGTCGTGTTCGGGATGAGAAGGTTTAGATAACAGCGTATCAAAGGAGCGGAGGGTACACAGTTGCCGCCCAAAAAACCCGAGCCGTATATGAGCCCCAGTCATCCCCCCTTCCAGCTGCTTACGTAATACTTGAGAGGTGCGGGAAAAACAATACCTTAAGGTGATTCGATGGACGCCATATTTTGTGTCAGAACGACATGCGATATGTCGCATCAATTGGTTCCATTTTTTCAGCTACTCGTCATTTTTCTCCAATTTTGAGATCGCAATTCTGTTGTCAGGAGACTAAAGCACTCACTTACCAATTTTAACAAAGAAATTCAACGTACTAAAGGCGTGATTTTTTTAGAGAGAAAACATCGCATTCGATACTGATATCGAAACTGCACTCGAATGCTATATTTTCTCTCTAAAAAAACCACGCCTTTATGACGTTGAATTTATTTGTTAAAATTGGTTAGTGAGTGCTGTAGTCTCCTGACAACAAAATTGCAATCTCAAAATTGGAGAAAAATGACGAGTAGCTGAAAAAATGGAACCAATGGGTGCGATAGATCGCATGCCTTTCTGACACAAAATATGGCGTCCATCGAATCACCTTAATATCGTTTGCTGTTCGTAGAAATTTTGGAGAATTTGCAGATGCTTGAAATTTGATGAATTCCCTGTTTAAGTGGACGCTACTGAGTGAGCTGAACACAAGGCTACCTTTGGTTTATAAATTGAACAATTATTGAAAGAGTGAAAATAAAACTTGAGCAATTCGCCGACTCTACAAATATGCAATGATTTGCTAAAAACGGCAAAATTAACTCTTTTAGCACTCGCAGATTAAGCAATAAAAAAGTTGCGTACAAATCAGGTCCATTCGTACTGAAAGACTGCCGCAGCAAGAAATGTACCAAACGAAAACGAATGATACTTCGGCAAAATAACCATAAATCGACGGCGTAAGTCCGCAATCACATATTTCATTTGCGGTGTTTGAAAATCTCCGCCACTATGTTATTTTCTTTAAAGAAGAACAAATTGACGTTGCTCCTTGAAGCTTTTGCAGAATTTTCTTCGCATAGCGAAGAAACTCACGACAGTTTTAGAGAATTGCCATTGAGTAGTTTTCAGTTTAAAAAATGAAGTATGACAGGAAGTCTGCGACGTCGCAAACCGAGTTATGTGATTGCCGTCTTACACCGTCGAAAAATATTTTGGGTGGGTTTAATACACTGCAATTCGGCATGAGGTATCATTTCTTTAAAGAAGAACAAATTGACGTTGCTCCTTGAAGCTTTTGCAGAATTTTCTTCGCATAGCGAAGAAACTCACGACAGTTTTAGAGAATTGCCATTGAGTAGTTTTCAGTTTAAAAAATGAAGTATGACAGGAAGTCTGCGACGTCGCAAACCGAGTTATGTGATTGCCGTCTTACACCGTCGAAAAATATTTTGGGTGGGTTTAATACACTGCAATTCGGCATGAGGTATCATTAGGAGTTATTTAAAACTCCCTAAAAAGGAGGAGTCAATACCATGAACTGGCGGCCAGGGTAAAAGTCGTCCGGTTCTTTCTGCCCCCCCCCCCCCCCCCCCCCCCNGGGTACGTAGGGTTCAGATTTGATTAAAATTCCATCAAGATAGTGTGCTTTCATACGGATGAATGTGATTTGGTTAGCTCCATAGACCTTCCCTCCCGGATAGAATTCGCCGGATTGCAAGTCCCTAGAAAGCTTTCTTGTTCTTCGAAACCAATTTCAAAATAGTACTCTGATTTAAAATTCAATCAAGATTCAACTTCCGCTGAGGATCCATTTTCTGATTGTATACGCGTAGGGCTTTTTTATTTGTTTTTACAAGCATCCTTGTATCCGGAAACATCCCCCTGTCTCATCAGTATTGTACAGTCCATCTTAATAAAGAAGAGATGTTGCATGTGTGAGGAATTTGCGATTTGACTGTTGATTTTCATGCAAAAGTTCGCAAGAAACACGATGGTGTCTCCGGTTTTCTCTAAAATTAACTCCCAATAGCTCAAAAAAAGCTCTCAAGTTGAGGCCAAAATGGAGGGGATATCCCACCCTACCCTGAGAGTCCACGTCTACATTAAGACAAACTCTCCATGCAAAGATAGGGAGCAAATACATTAGCATTGATGCCGTGTTTTCAGTTATAGAGTCTCCAAATAAAGTGACAGCCCTGTCAATGTATTTGCTCCCTATCTTTCCATGGAGAGTTTGTTTTGATGTAGAGGTGGACTCTCAGGGTAGCGTGGGATATCCCCTCCATGTTGCCTCAACTTTGGGAGCTTTTTTTAAGCTTGGGAGTTAATTTCAGAGAAAACCAGTGGCCACATCGTGTTTCTCGCGAAATTTTATTTTAAATAGACTATATAAAACAAATAAGACATTGTGATCTTTATAATCTGTTTAAAATAAGTCAAATTTTAGGTAGTTCCAAGCTAACTGCGCTCTTGTGCGGAAGAAATTTGCTTGAAATTGTCAGCCTCAGTGGTGTAGTGGTCAAGGCAGTTCGCTGCCAGCACTGAGGTCCCGGGTTCAATCCCCGGAGGTGACTGATATTTGAGGACACTCAAATATCAGTCATCGTGACTGTGGATGACTATGCCACTCCAATACCCTGACCCTTCGAGGTTACAGGGTGCGGGAGGGACATAGTCACCCAGTAAGTAATCCGTCTGCACTGTTCGACTGGGTTGTGAAAAATCGGTTATCACTCGTAGTGTGCGCGAGGCCAGCGCTACCTATCAGTGTAGATAGCAACAACACAGTCCAACTCGGTGGAGGCATGGCCGTGCTCCGAAAGTCCGTGCTCTGCAGCGTCTGCCACAGTCTTTGATAAGACCTTCCGTTGGCTATCAGACGGCCGCTGAGCCTTGCGGGAATATAATTGATACTCAATGTGTCAATAGTACGAAGATAAGTTAAGGAGTACGGTCCAACTTCGGGGTGCACGACGGCAGTTGCCAGTTGCCTTGGCCCCTTGAGGGCGCCTCGCCGGCCAGCCCGGCCTTACTTACTTACTTACTTACTTAATTTCAGAGAAAACCAGTGGCCACATCGTGTTTCTCGCGAAATTTTATTTTAAATAGACTATATAAAACAAATAAGACATTGTGATCTTTATAATCTGTTTAAAATAAGTCAAATTTTAGGTAGTTCCAAGCTAACTGCGCTCTTGTGCGGAAGAAATTTGCCCTAAAATTGATGCTTTTATGGGCAGCGGCTCTTGATTATTTTTTGGAGCTGCTCCTGTTCGCGGAACAAGTTTGAATCGATAATTATGATATCACACTCCGCAGCAGACTCTTGCGTGTCGTGTAAATTATTTATCAGTACAGGTTTTCGATAATTGAAAAGCAGAGACGAGCTAGCCGTATACAACACGCGACGCGAACCGCGAGCGGAAACCTTCGCTGAATTATGACGAAACCACCGACACAGCTGAATCAAGCATCCATTGTTACAAGGAGCTGAAAATATATCGTCAAAAATAATCAGCCTTTTTTTAACGTGAAAGTTCCTCTTTATATATATCTGGGAACGCGAATAATCAGTCGAATAAGCCTAGGCTCTAAAAAGAGAGGTTTCGATCTTATTATGAATAGAATTGGACGCACGTTATAGGTCTGTTCCCATAACATCGTGAATTTTCCCACCTAAAATGTTTAAATTCCGCACTCATTGTTTTAGATCATGCTTGAATTTTTCGGCCAATTTCTATGATTTGTACGGCTATCTGCAGGAATTAACCTCTAGATGAGCCTACTTTCTTCACGTTTTGAATTATGATCCAAATTTTTCAATATTAAGTGACAAATTGTGAATGTTCCCATTTAAACAATGTGAAATTCAATGTTATGCTGCGGATCATTTTAGAGCTCTGTTAGGCCAATTTTCGTGATCTCTACGGATATTTGCAGGTATTCTGTAGATAAGCCCGTGCTTTCTTTAAATTGACGGAGTGAAACAGAAAGGAACCAAGCCACATCGGGATCGAATCGAGAAAAAGAGGTTTAAAGTTTGGCTCCTGCATAAGACTCAATGTAAAAGATAAACTTGAAGTTCAATTTCTGCAAAATTTACTTCAACAAAAACTTTGAATTTTTGGCGATAGATATAGTAGAGCAGTGGTTGAGTTCAAAATCAATCATAACTCAATTTTTTCCAAAATGTGGGTTGGTTCCTTTCTGCTTAACTTAGTCCAATTATGAATATTTAATACTTCTATTATTTTTATTTCATTTAAATATGATCCCAGTAATGTCCCTACGAGGGAGGGTGCTTGGCGTCCTTGGGGCTGGGCTGCGTAGCAGCCAGAGGCTAATCGATATTTTAAAAAGAGGGCGTTGGTCGATGTTGAGAGGATCCCCACGAAGCCGAGTTCATGGTTGACCCGGAAACTACAGTGGCCAGGTCGGGTCGGGCCGGGCGGAGCAACCGGGAATGAAGTTAATGATGGCAAAAGGGAGACGGCCATAAATGAACTGAATATCAGTGCCATTATTTGAGAGGCCGTAACTTTTCCCTACCCGCAGAGCCCCGATTAATAATAATCAATCCACCCCAAGGTCCGTGCGTAATGACTCTGATTTAGAGGTCTGCCGCCGCTCACGAACCGGGGGTTGCCGTCCGCTTTCGGGCGTTTCGCCAAAATGCTCGAGTGCTCGCGAGTCTTTAGTCTCTACAGAAAATGGACGCCGCGCAGAATTTGGTAATTCGTAGTTAAGACAGGCAAAAGACTCTGTGAAAATTTAGTTTCGATAGATTGAAGACACGATCAACACGGTTTCACAAAAAAGTAAGGTTCAGTAAAGAATTCTTATTTTAAGTTAGGAATTCCTAGTTGTTTTGGGAAAAACAACTTAGAGCTTTTCTGGAATTACATCCTATGGACTGTCAAATTCCTATGGCCGATCATACACGGTATACTTATTTTCTTCCCTCGAGAGGTTACTTTAGATAGTCAATGTTTAATGATGGAATTAGCTCTCCCCTCCCTCGACACCCAAAAATCTGTCAGGCTGTCAGTAAGTGACAGGATTGCCACAGTCAGAGAATACCGAGAAACCTGGGAAATGTCAGGGAATTTTATAACGTTAGGAATGACCGGGAAATGTCAGGGAAAACGACGAAAATGTCAATTTGTTAAATCACCTTTATTTGCTCTCTAGAATGGTTTTCAGGTTTCGAACAACAAATTTTGCTGGAAAAATATTTTCAATTGGACGTATTTCTGTCAAACGGAACTAAGCGCCATGGAAAAGCATTGTGAGGATAGGCCCGACGCTCGGTTCCGCCGCCAGTCTAAGCCCCCGTCTACCTTCCTCCCCCTATGGCGCTTAGTTCCGTTTCACAGAAATACGTCCAATTATGTCTTCTTAAGCATCTATCATCACTTCAATTGTCAGGGAAATCAGGGAATTTTATATGCACATACATACACCCTTACATCCATACTCCATACCATCCTTTCAAAGTATTTTCATGAAATCCCTCTTTTTTTCAAACGAATCAATCTCCAAACATAATGTATTATTTCCTTGTCCTAACTTTTAATTTTGCACTACCTTTTGTGACCGCTACTCTTTAAATTTTTAAATTCTGTACCATGTTTCGATCTCTCCTTTAAGGTGTTAATGGCTAAATTGTTAAAAGCACCAAATAAACGTATCTACCAACCATACACATATACATACGAGTCGCTTTACAGCAGCTCTGCGACACCTAATCGCCATCCTTGCCTATCGATCCAGAGGTCATCTGGTAAATGGCATTTTGTGATTTTTCAGGGAATTTCATTTTCCAAATTCTGTGGCAACCCTAAAGAGGGCCTTCTTCGGGGGCTGGGCCTCCAAGCACATACACCCTAGTTTTGAATGTTTTGTCTCCGATTAGGGCGGAATCAAATTTGGCCACGGTGAAACTGGGGTAAGGCATGAATTAAGGGCTTCATTAGAGTGGCCGGTGAAGTGAGAGAGGGTGTCAGGTCAGGGCCCCTCTGTCGTGTTGGGTGAATCTTCCATCGTTACGGGTAGCGAGGCACTTTCGCTGGCGCGGTCGGCGGATCCCGATCCGGAAGCTCTTACCTGGTCGGGCTCGGGGCAGCGGCCGTGTCTTTGCCAAGATAAATTGCCCGCCTTTTCCCCTCGTGTCCATCAGCCGCCCCGCGTTGTCGGCCTGTAGCCGTGCTCGCAGAATATCTCGGAATGGGTCACTAAACCATGAACGAATTTTGACTCGCGAATATAGTTTTCTGAAGGAAAATGACGCGTAGAACACGATGCGCACATTAAAAACGCGAACAAGTAACTCAAATAACCTAGAAATGCGCAGTTCAGATCGCTCAACTTATACGCAAATTTAAAACGCCCCGGTTTCGCGCCGCGCCGAATGATGTCATCCGGCACCAATCAGAAGCGGGCACAGGTTTCCACGACTTCCGTCAAATGTCCATCTACTCTTCGTATATGAAAACAATACTAAAGTCGAAATTATATCTTTTGAATTCAAGACTTGAATCTCATTCATATGTTAGCTGTAATAAACGAGCAACAATTCCATATTGAAACACGTTTTGTTTTAACAAACATTAGAGGAAAATGAGAGAAGATTGCGATATGACTACCGCAGTGCGTCAACACCGTCAGTTTCCCGCCATTCGGGTGCGTTTGAAATGTCTTGCAGTTTTTAGATTTTTCAAAAGCGGGTTTCTCCGCGATTTTGGCTCCATAAAAATGCGGATGAATCACCACGTTATCTACTCACATTTTACTTTCAGAATATTCAATAAAATAAACAAGGTTTAGTGACCCATTGGAAGACACCACTGGAAGAACGGAAATAAGTTCATTTTGTCCGGTCGACTCGACTAGAGAAGTTTGAAAAACAATGGTATGAAAGCCGAACAAATCTCCGGAGCGAAAACGGGGAAAACGCCTTCATCTGAGAATGATGCTTCGCAGTACACCGGAGCTCGAGAAGTTGTATCATCTTCATACCAGTGAAACACATCTATTTGATCAGAAATGACATCGTTCAATGGATGAGTATCGTTTGGATTCTTCGAAATAAAAGCCTTACAGATCTTCGGTTGATTTTTTGGTGGGGGGAGGGGGGGGGTTTAATAATTTTGACCATTCACAGAATAGTTCAGCTTCAAGTGGGAATACTTAAAACTTCTTCAAGAAGACCCTTTGGAAACACCACAGCATTGAAAGAGACTGCATCTTAAACAAATTTACCGAGAAAGGAAACAAAGCTATGTTTCAGTAGGTATACCTGTTTATTTCCTATCAGTGAACATAGGCCATGTGAAGTCGGTTCTCGAGGGAAGAAAATAAGTTTGTTCGCTCAACCACAGAGTTTCAAAAACAACGGGATGAAATCCCGAAAAAGCCACCTGTTGGAGAAATCTGCATCATGTAATCAATTTCATAATGCTTGAATGCTCATTTAGTATTTTCCCGAGCACCGCTAAATGAATCGCGCATTTACTCGGTCATTTTATTTATAAAGTAGACAACACTGCCAACAGGAGCGTAGGTGAGGGGTTTAGTTGATTTTAAGTATCTTTCGGATGCATTACCTGAGCCGCGCTATTCTACCAGGTTTCATGTTCAGCGCCTTCTGCTCCAAACGAATTGAATTAGCGGGTGAGTTACTGAGGGCTATGTTAAATTATGTATCTTGTTTCCCTCTGAGGGAAACATTTATAAGACCTCAAACGCTGAGAGTGCGCTTTCTGGCATCTGAGCCGTCGTTTGCCTCCAACGGTGCTTGATGCGCTGACTAATAGAATTAAGGTTCAAAAAAATTACGACTTCAATTTTGTTCGAGACCAGGTACCGTGAAAACGGCACATCCGAGCGTTGAATTTATTTTTTATCCAAAATCATGAAACGTGACTTAAATTTAATCGGAAAATGAGCACATATCAATTTCTCTTCTCTGCTTAGGAAAGTTCTAAATTTGTTTAAAATTTAGGAAATGTTGCGCATGGTCAAAAGAGGACGATAAATTAATGACAAGTTGCTTTCACCCGTGAGAAAGCATCTCAGATCAAATAATTTTTTTGAACATATATTTCGTATTCGAGCAGCTGCTCTGCGTAAAGTCCAGGTATGTTCAAAATGCATCATAAAGTTTGGAAATATTGATCAAAGTTGAACTTAGAATTCACTACCAGATACCTTTATACATGCGGGGTTGCGCACCGTGTTCTACATTAAACTAATGAAGGAACATGAATTTGACGACATTTTGCAATTAGAAACGATGAAGTCTAGGTCAGTTTTGGAACAAAGTATATGCACCATTAATTTCCCTATGCAAGTAAGTATTTTTACGGATGAGTCAAAAATTGTAGTTTTCAGAAATTCAGTCCTATTGAGGTGCTTATTTCCTACCCTGTCTAGATGTCCATTACAAACCAGTATAGTTAAAACTTTTAACGATAACACATCGTTTCCAAAAAGAATGTCACGACCCTGATATTTGGAACCATCAAATGATTTATTTGCCAGGTCAAGGAGCAGTTGATCTGTGACGTCATCCGTTTTATGGCGGTGTGAGTAAGCTCATCGACTCATGGCATTGTGGCGAAAGTGACCATTAAAAAATTGCCGCCATCGAGGTAGTGCCGTGATTTGACATCGCACGCAACCTTTTTTAGGCATTTTTCAAGGCATTCTTGCCAGATCTTCTTGAAAAGCTGAGGCGAGCTCATAATTATGTTTTTTGTTCATAAAACGTCATTTCATGAAGAGATGAATTTATTGATCTGCAAAGCACCCTTATTTAACTAATTCGTGGTGACTTATGAGAGCCATATCCTGGAGTCAAACAAAATGTGCTTCGAGATGGGGGAAATGAGATTATCACGTCACAGATTAGAATAACCGATTTTGCATTCTTTAAAGCGAAGAATCCCCAAAACTTTAAGAAAAACTGAACCTTCGGCAGCAATTCAGTGTTTGAGAATGGAAAATTGGTAATTAGAGAAGAAGTTATAGTTATCATAGTTATAGTTATCACAGAAGAAATAGTTATCAATAAGAATTCCATCCAACAAAACTTACAGGATGAATAATCATTTTTTGACCGAATTCATTCCCTCATCACCACCAAATAAAAAAAACGGAATGACACGTTGTCGATAGATTTGTTCCGAGAATAGATGTGAAACTTTGCGAAGCACTTTCCGAGCAGACCTCTCCTTGTCCAAGAAATCTGGTTATCTTTTGGTAAAGTGTACCCATACATAAGTAAGACACTCAAGAGTGCCAACTACGATGAAACCCTGAAGGTTTACAATGTAAGCATTGTGCGGAAGAGAAGATCTTGCAAATATTTTCATGCGGTATCTGGCAAACCTGCATAACACGCTTATTTGTTAGCTGCATGTTTCGGTACGATCTATTACGCTCCGCTATCACAGATTAATAATTACTTACCTTGTTCCCACTAATTACTTTTCGTGATAATCCGAAATAGACTGCTTGTCTCAACGTTTGCTTCTTGTAGGCAAGAAAAATGCGGAAAAACCGATGACCCCATAAGGATCAGAAAGAACGACTCGCCACTCAGTCAAAGAAATGGGTCATTTCCCCTTTTTCTCCGCATTCGTGTCGTACGATATGGTTTGAAAATGTCCAAATAAACACCTAGATCTGAATTGTACTTTGAGATATTACCGAAGACTTCCTCTAATTTTGTGTAAGAAATGGTTCGAGCGATTAAACTTCATGCCAGCAGACATTACATACAGCTGGCATTTACATGCCAGATGTGGGGTTGTATTATAACTAATGAAATTGTGTACCCTGAACATGGCAGATGAAAATTTTAAAGATTCTTTACTCAAAACTACGTTTTTTGAACTGGAAACTTCGAACACCCGTAGCTTCGGTCAACAAGTTCTTTGGAAGTTTTTCTCCCAAAATGTTTGTAGAACACCCAATTCAAAGTTCGGCTTACATTTAAACCCAAATTTTTTTGACTCAGATAATCGAAGATTTCGGTCCGAAAAACCGAACTAAGGTTCAAACAAGTTGGATTTTGCAATCGCTGGCGATAGCAATATTCGTCATGGGAACGTTAGCTTCTGGGATATGAAAATGTTAAGGTACAGTTCGTTTGTAGTATCTTCTGAATTGAAGGGGCTATGTAATTTTGTGTTGACATCTCTTTTTTAACATTTTTAATTATTTTCTTTGCATACAAGAAAGCTGTTATGTACC
>NW_017547136.1:1101584-1115558 GCF_001854935.1 Bemisia tabaci
AGAGACATGATTGGCTAAAAAATACAACGGTTTTTGATACATCGGAAAATCAACCAAAAATCGGAGACTGGGCGAAACGCTCAAGGTCGCAGAGGTATAGGGAATCCCATTGCGAAAGCAACGGAACGATTGTAATATCATGGGGAACTCCGTTCCCATGACAATTACAACTAAACATAATTGACCTCAGAATTTGACAAGCAATTCATTTATATACCTAACGCTGAAAAAACTGGGAGATATTACAAAAAGTTCGCCTCTTGCAAGGGGCTTCTTTGTAAGAATTTGGACCTGAAGACAACGGTCGAATAACAGCAGTACTCCATACAATACACGGTGTGCCTAAACGAGTTAAACATTTTTATACGTCCAAATCGAAAAATCTTAATATTTTTAACTACAATTTCTCTTGAATCGTTTAAACCAAAAAAAAAAAAAATTCCGTCGAGGTTCTGGAACGTAAAGGCGCTTTAAAAGTATTCTGGGGCTATAATAGCTAAATCACCGGTAGTAAATTCCGTCATATTATTAAAAAGAAATTGACTCCATAGTTTAATTCCTTAGTTTCTTGAATACGATTATTTTAAGCACTTAAACATTGATACCACCAATTTTAGCCATGGGGTGATTTCCTGAGAGCCGATAATATCACGAATTTCTCATAGAACCCTTCAACAGTGGCTTGCTTTTTTGGCAGCCGATTCGGCCATCGAACCGGAGTTTAAATGGAAGCTGATAATAACCCAAAGCTCTGAGAAAAATTTTGAGATGAGTATAAGAACGGTTTGTTGTAAGTAACGAGGAGAGGCGGGCAAAGCGGCTAAAATCCGATCTAATTTTTACAGTTTTTCTGTTGAATTAATGTTGCCGCGGGCTTCTGACTGTGTCCACACATAGTTTCTGTTCAGCATATCGATACATAAGTATTTACACACGTAGAATCTAATTTTCACGTCGGGGAGTCGACATATTTTGATTTTTTCGATTTTATACAGAAAACTGATGGTTTTTCGGGATTGAAATTATTATTGTTTCATGAAAAATAAATGCACCCAAAATGACTATAGCATATTGATTTTTACATATTTGCACTCACGAAATTGGTTGGTAAATTCAACGAGTGGGTGCATCGACCTAGTATATCAAGTTTCTGCAATTTTTTACGGCAAATCAGTAGATTTTCGGGATGTAATTCGCTTACTTTCAATTCATGAATGAATAAAGCAACGACATGGTTGAACTTCTTTGCATGGAAAGACGTTTAAAATAACAAAATCAAGACGTATTTAATGCAATTGCATTTATATCGAGTCAATTTCTTTTCAATAATATAACGGGATTTTTACTACCGGTGATTTGGGTATTTTAGCCCCAAAATACCTTTAAATCGACTTTATCTTCTAGGAGTTCGACAGAATTTTTCCTTTCTTCGCTTACATTATTCCGTAGCACTTTTCTTCAAGAATCTGATAAGATTTTGCTTGAGGCAGATCAAAAAACTTAAATTCGATCGAATAGCTTTCTACTTTCACAATACACGGTCTCGTCAAGGTGCGTCTTTGACCTCGCAGTGTTGGATCGTGAATTCTCTTGTTGTGCTGTTTGCCTATTTTGAAATCTCTGTAAATGAAAACTAAAGGGGTTAATATGTGCGAGTTAATGACGCGCCTTATCAACACATTGTGTTGGAGTTCACTGCTTGTTTTTGTGTGTGTACAGATAGTTACTGGTAATTCGTCTGGGAGACGGCGATTCTAGCCGCGGGTTTACACGGGCAACGCTTTATCAACCATACGGCAGATTTGTGCAACCGGATGCAATGATTTTGAGCCTACCTGTTGCCATTGAAAGGAACAATTTGTTTCGCCGATGTCTGTGACAACGAAAAGTTTTTAAACCGTTGCTCCCGGTCGCTCAAATCCGCCGTGCTGTGTAACTTGTCGTCACTCGCGTCCTATGAACACGTGGCTCAAGTCGTAACAGCGGCGAGACTGGTCACGACACTTTTGCAGTGTTCATGCACAAAATTAGATTACGTATGTTACTCAATAAGGTTTGGATTATGTAAGCAACTGCTTGCTTGATGCCACTACATGTGTGTTACTTCTTACACAGCTTTGCTTGATGCCAGACAGCAGCGTTTTTCCATGGATCAGGCGTAAGCCTGTGGGGATATTATGAAAAATAGCGACGATCAAAGCGAATTTTTCTGCCATTATCTGGTTCTGGCTCTCCAGCTCCAAGCTCTCCCACGTCTTAACGTTGGAACCGTCGTCTTGTTTTTTTTTTCAAAGTTTACACCGATCAAAAAGTTAAGGAAAGCTAAAAACTATCACGTCCAGATCCTCATTGATAGCTTTAATCTTGCGCAGCTCCCGCATATTTCAGAGGTCCACTCGACAACGACTACTTTCAATATCAGTTCGAATTTAGCAGCAAGTGAACTTGGCATAACTAGGGATCCAATGGGGAGCAAATTTACGTTTAGAATATGTATTTGGTTGAACGTATCATTTGCGTGCAACAGACCCATTTAGCGCCTCTCCTGGAAATTTTACCCGTTGGATGTTGGCAACAGGGTTGCGCAGGAACGCAGGGATTCGCGGCGCTCGCCTGCATTATTCGCCGACCGCAGGAAACGAACGCCAACGATTAACTGCGGCTAACTGTTCTTTATTTGATTTTGCATCCGCATTACATCGCAATGGAGAGGCGGGCCCCCGCCCCCTCGACCCTGGCCCGTCGATTGAAAGGATCGGCGGAAGAAAGACCTAACCGCCCTCCGGCGACCGGGGACCTTAAGTCGTTCTTCGAGGGAGCACGTGAATTCTGCAGGTATCATCCCGGCCACAATTCAAAATTCTCCCCGTTAATAATCCATCCTCACGCGGTTGTATCACCGGTGGCCGGAGTCTGCCACTTTTTCACCCTGTGCTCATTGCTCTTATTCCCCGGAACAACCCTGCGCCAAGTTCGCCAGTAGTGCCTAACTGCTCTTGAAATCGGGCAAAACACGTTAGTCAGACGCTATGCAGTAGCGCGCTTGCGAAAAGTGACACAAGTAATGTAAGTGAGAAAAGCGCAGTTTCATCACGAAAGTGTTGAATAGAGTCCATATCCATTTCTGATTGTTTCCCGTCTTTTATGCCTTCACAGTGTCACAAACAGGAACAAAGCTTACAGTTTAACCAATTGCAAAGATTATAAACTGGTATGGACCGAGGGATAGGAGGTACGGCGAAGGAACAGATGAAAAGAGAGTGGGAACGGAGACAGGAATTCGGGAATGGGCTGATCAAAGATTACAGCAAACGTCCGATTTGTGTAATCTTAATCTTGTTTGTGACATCAAAACGCCGCGCACTGGAAAACAAAAAAATTGCTTGGATCTAGAGTCGAGACTCTTGAAAACAATGACAAGAAAAAATACTCTTGATTCAATCGGATTTTTGCTTGGATCAAAAGGAAATCCGCTTAAATTCAGAGGATTGATTCTCAATTTAAGCAAAAATCCGATTGGATCATGAGTATTTTTTCTTGTCATTGTTTTCAAGAGTCTGGACTCTAGATCCAAGCGATTTTTTTTTCCAGTGCGTTGTCACACTATCTCTATAAAGGGACTCTAGTGTTGAAGAGATCTTTTGTAACCTATCATTTTTGTTCCGTCGTTGCGTAGTTGCGCTGTTGTCACCGGTGCGACAAATTGTGCGCGATGAATCGTGCAACGGTTTGATCGAACGATTTCAAAGGCGCCAAAATAACATTCAAGGCCAGGTCCACCATCTTGGATTTCCGAATTTTATAGCAGTATTTTTATAGTAGATACCGTCGCTTATCCTTCTTTGTTTTGTGTAGGAATGTTTTTTTCACGTTCGGAATGAAAGGATACGTGGAATTATTGGCGTCGAAAACAAGGCATTTCCACGAAACAGCTTGTCTGGTATGGGCATATATAAAGGATGCCAGATGATAGGTTGCCTCAGAAGGCTTTGAATTGACCCCCCCCCTCCCTTGCGGGCAGAAAACGTGGAGAACGCCCTGCCAAATCGTGGATTGGTGGAATATTGCAGGAAATGACGAGATGCGATTTGCCGGAGAAGTATGAATCGCTATCAGTGGCGGTTGGGTGTCGCAGAGCACACAAAAGTGCTATAAGAACGACATGTTAGTTAGTTAGTCAGTTAGTTAGTTATTTTTACTCAAAATTACTCTTAATTTGTGTTAATTAAATTATTCACTTCTTCAATCGGCACATTTTGTAATAATAGCATTGAATTATCTCCTGAAAAAATCCAACGGTAGTGTGAAACCACCATCTTTTAGCGGCTCTGGTGCTTGCACTAGAGCTGCTATTCCGGACGGTCCCAGCTGGAGAGTATCAATGCAGCATGTTACATTGTAGAGACCGCGCGTTGGTTGATGGGAATCGGCGCCATTTTCGGCTATGTTCCTTGTCATGACTTTATTTTATTGCATACTGTTTTATTGTTAGTCAATGCTATGTTGTGTATTGTATTTTTGGAATCATGGTGATACAGTCAACAATTCAAAACTTGTTTATGCTTTTATCTCGTGATGGAAAAAATGTACTTTACGTTCAAAATTTGAAAATTTGAATTTTAAAGTTTTCGCGGTTAAGGAAGCTTTAACCACTGGGTTGGAGCTTCCTAGTCATATTACTTGATATCAGCTGATAGCAAACAAAGGTTACCAGGGAAACCGTAAACGTCTAACAACTATCGTGGCCATTGGGGCGATTATTGAAATGATATCGACTGTATGTCGCCGCTTACGACAGGACATAGCCCTATCTTAACTGTGTAATATATCGCAATTCGATATTGTTTTGATTTTTAAAAGGAGCAATTTATTCATAAAGTTCGCCAGAGCCGCTTTCCGACGCGAATGCGTTGGAGCTTACTGCTTGTTTCCTCTACTTAGGGTCGTAAGCGCACCGGAACGGTCTATTTATCTAAGCAATCAATATAAAAACAGCACACATATTACGATACTCACGTCATGAAATAACTGTAATACTTCCGGGGTATAGTTTGAATATTCGCACAAAAATGAACTGTTCGTTGCAATTTCGAGACATTCCGATTAACTTTTCCATAAATCTACCAGTTCGAGTTCAAAATGCCGTCGAATTCCTAGCGGTACATGGAGTGACAGAGCTTGTTGGTTTGTTGTTGCTCTGTTCTCAGTGACCGCAAACTATTTTCGATCGCAGCGAATATCTGGATTATAGCGAAACCCACGGAGGTCGCTTTCAAAACCCTTCTCGGACTCAAAGCCTGGAATTAGGATTTTGAGTCGGAGCCGAGGCAAAGAAGGGTCGCAGCTAAACTTTAATGAACGCCCGAGCAATAAGCAAGTATTTGGAATTCGGGGACTTACAGTCCGAGCACGGATTGATCCTTTTCCACCCATTGCCTCGACCGCAGGAGCTTTGAAGTCGCCCGCAACAATTCCATCAGTGGTCCTAAAATATTTCCGCACGGATGAGACTAATACACGCTATGGACCAAGACAAGCTATGGATTTCAGCATTCTGATACATGTTTCATAATCAAAATTTCAAGTAAAATGCGATGCGCACAGCAAAAATTACCGAAATTAACTCCTTACAAAGATATTTAATGATTCTTGATGCGTGAATTCAAACCACCCGCCCATGAAACTCAATGCTCTACGCGATTCACATCGCGCGCTAAACGTTTATCATGACAGTCTCTGCGATATAAAAATCTGAAAACCTCAATCTTGACGCTTTGGCTCAGCTGTAGCAAATTTCTTGTGGTTTGAACAACACGTGATGGGAAATGAACATTGCGATTGAGAAAACGAACGATTGAGAAGCTCGCTGAAACCGTTGTGGTGCGCGATTTGACTCAAGTAGAGCTTTGAGTTTCTTGTGAGCGGGCAGTGCAAATTCCTCGTAACCAATGTGAAATAAAAACGTTAATATCTTCGTTAGGAGTCGGTTTCAGTAATTTTCGTTGCACGAATCGTGTTCTACGTGAAATTCTGATAAAGGAACATGTATCAGATTGCTTAAATTCGTACCTTGTCTAGTGGTCAATTGCCGTCGTGCTAAGAAGAAGCGCATCATAGACATTCGAGTGTTGAATTTTTCAAGATAGAATATTCAGTAGTCTGAGAGTTTATGATTACTTTTCAATGAAATTTTCAGAAAGCTTAGATCAACTCGCGAGTAGAAGTCTCAAAAAAATTGGGGGAAAATATCAAAAAGGTTCTCAGAAGATCCTCATATTATCGGGGGAAATAAGGCGACTTCCAAAGGCCAATATAGCGTTCTCCTTTGGCACGAAAGATGAGCCATAGTGTTACATCGGATTATTTTGCTGATATATATTAATTTCCTTAAAACATTTAAGTAGGTTACTCATTGGTTTGGATTCAATTTGATACATTTTCCCAGAGTTCACACCTACTTTATTTTAAAACTAGGGAGTCCGCCCCCTGGTCGATACGCGCCCCGACCCCCGGGGCACTGCGCGCCCTCAAAAGCCACTTCGCGGCCAGCGAAATCGTCGAAAGCGCCCGTTGGCGGTTAAAGAGCAAATGATACCAATTTCTCACCAAACAATATTCTTAATGACTTTCTGCTTACTTTGAATTTTGATTCCTTTTTTGGGAGTCGACCGTAACAGGGCCACCTATAGCTGCGCATGATTAAACAAAGACCTCTGCAAAGAAAAACCCATCTATTAAAACTTTGACCTTTGAATTCCTCTAGTTCCTCACTCCTGCCCATCGACCGTCTTACTCCCCTTCCTCATCCCGTCAATCGAGCATCTTAAAAATGATTTTATTAGAATAGAGAGGATTTCTCTTATCTTAATCAACTTGTAAAAAATTCCGTCAATTGACCGCATGATATCATACTCCATCATATAGTACCTCATTTAAAGCAATAAAAATTCCCGTACGAACACTGTATAATGGACAGTTTTACGAAGACCGAGAGATTTGTTGGACAACATTTTCCGCTCAAACACCTACTGGTCCGTTTCCCCGAAACTTCATTTGTGGAGTTACTGCTCTCCGCAGGGCAGGCAACACAGTCCTCTCTGCGGAAGTTTCCAGGAAGAAAAATATGAGGCTTCTAGTTTTGAGAAACTATCGACGGGAGCCTATGGCTTTCCATCAGAGGGCTTCGGAGAATTCGCGAGCCTGGTCAAATCCGAGCAGAGCCATCGAACTTTGATAGGATAAGTTTCTAATCGCGCCGAAAGAGGGCGTCATCTCCAACTAGCAACTTCCCGGCAACGTGACAGCTCGGCTGGAGGTCTAGGCTGTACGCTCTGTCGTGCTGGAGAGTAACGCCGTATGACTTCTTCGGACGTTGCCATATACTCTTTGAAATAACACGAATTTTTCAGAAAAATTCAGAATTGTTTTTCTTCTAATTGAGGAGTTTGCCCGTAGAAGGGCGAATTCAAAAATTATTCTTTGTTTTGAAAATCACTCATACTGCATCGGCGCACCTTTGGAAATGTAGAGTCATCTTTCTATGTTGATCCAACGCTCCTACTTGTAAATCACGGCGATAATGTGTACAGCCACTCACTCAAAGCTTCAAATGAGTTTTTCTCCAAACAAATGTTTTTTGAAGACGTTCTTTTACGGGAACATTCTTCAATTTTTAAAAGAATTGGATTCACCTTTGAAGATTGGCTTTGAAGTGCCTAATAATTTCAAGGAAAACACTCATGTCCTCCCTCATTAATATGCTTATTGAATGGGGGAGGGGGGTGGTTACAACGGTCGAATTTTCATACGACGATTTTCCATAGCAGCACCACGATTGGAGTGTGCGATCTGTGGCGTGGCATGCTTTGCGATGCACCTGACCACATTTTGCAATTAGGAACTACAATTCCTGGCTCGGTTCGCGACTTTGCGACTTAACCGCACGTGTACGTCACATTGGTTTTGACCTTGTCGTTGGCCATACAAAGATTCACAGTAGTTATTCACGATAATTTTAAAACCCCAGGATGCCAAGGCTTGTGTAATATGCACAAGAGGAGGAGACTACCTTTGTGTGGGTGCGTTAATTGATCTCTTGCCTTTACATCACGTAATTCAATTTCTACCTGGAATTTTGAAGAGAGGATATGTTGCAAACAGTTTTAATTCATACCTTCCCCAGAGACCAATTGAAATTTTATTCCAGCATTGAGAAGTTTTGAACGACTCTCCACCTTGCATTTTGTTGGAACTCAAAAAGATCTCAAAATTCAAACATTCCAGAATCACTCTGCTCCCAAGCGTAGAAATATTGTGCTCCCGATGATAATCGCTCCGTAACTGCGAGTTAGTATAAATGAATTCAGTTGCTGAAAGAATTCCAGGATGAATAGATCCACACGAAATTATTTTTAAGATAATTCATCTGAAAAAAAAAGAGGGGGAAAAGTGGTTAGTTAGGATGCCTGTTGTGCCGACTCCCACCGTCGAAAAACGATTAGCCCGTCCAAAAAGTGGGAACGGCAGGGAACGGGGGAAAGGAGATTAATTATGGGGTAAAAGATACAGGGTAAGTTTTTCTCTCCGTTCCCAGGTCGAATTCAAATTATTTTTCCACGCCATTTGTTCGGAGCGATCGATAGGAAATGCGAGAGCTAGATTTGCTGAGGTGTTGGATTCAAGGCCACTTTAATTCCGGAAAATTGATGTAATTGAGTCTCGAGTGGCTTAAATGTAAAATAACGAATAGGAGTGCGTTAGGGCGATCGTTCAAAACAGAAAACAAGAGAGAATGAATATTTATTTCCGGTTAAATTGAACGCAAATTATGTGGTATCTGCACGTTAGAACTTACAATTAGTAATGATATTCATAATTTTTATTAATATTTGATGATAAGAGGCAATGTTCCCTTGATTTTTTTATCTTTGTATCGCATGATGGTCGTATGATTTCCAAGGATTCATCGAGGTTCGTAGAAACGTTATGCTATTCGGAGAAAAAAACTTCGTGCGTGGGACCCGAAGTTTAGGTCATATGGATCCATGAAGTTTTCGGATTGAGCATTTGAACACTTAAGATCTAGCTGTCGAGGTCCGGATCACACATCTGAAACTTCAGTCCTTGCATCTGAAACACTTTAGAAGTGAGAGCCGAAGTTTTTCGGATGTGAAAACCGAAGTACTTCAGATGTGAGAACTGAAGTTTCAGATGTGTGATCCGAACCTCGGTAGCTAGATCTTAAGTGTTCAGATGCCCAATTCGAAAACCTCAGAGATCCATATGACCTAAACTTCGGGTCCCACGTACAAAGTTTTCTTCTCCGTGTAAACAACAAAACTGCACAACTTCTTTTAAAATGACGATCAACAGATTTGGACCTTGTCGGAACAGCAACGTGCCAAGTCGCATCAACTCAGAAGCTAGAATGAGAGGTTCGAATAGTGTTCCTCTATAAATTTCAATGTAAAAACAATAGTGTATTTTCTTCGGAAAATACACTAAAAATTCAACGACTGTTCTCACTATCGAAATATTTCTGCTCGACTTGGAGGTGTCGACAAGGGACAATGTCCGACCAGTGGAAGCATCTCTATTCAACTCTGCCCATTTTCCGTCGAGTTTCTTCACAGGAAGAGTTAAGACTCCTCAGATTCCGATGTAACAAAAGTTCAGAAGGATCAAACAGTTAGTAACGCATTTCATGATCTTTAATCAATGCACTCCTGAATTCTTCATCTCCGCCATTCCCTCGATTAGCGCCTTGGCTTGCCTTCAGGCTCTCGATCTTTCCAGTTTATAAGTTTTTGAATCGTGGTAAATGTAATATTTTCGTAACCTCGTAGAAAATTTAGTCACAAGTACCAATCAGAGATGGATTTCGCATGTCTTAACTATCAGTATGAAAGGCACCCTATATTTTCAACGATGGATTCGCCGATCAATAAAAGTTCCTCTTCTGAGCGACGACTGTGGTGAGTGCGGTCCAAGGTACGGACTGTTTAACCGTTCTCAGAAAAAACGCAGTGTGCACATTCCAGCGTTGCCAAATATTCCTAGATAAAATATACATTTTTGAGTGAAGTTGGACATATTTTCCCTCGGAAATTCCCTATACTTTACAATAAATTGCAAACAAAATGTTTTGAAGAATTGGACTAAAAATATACACAAGTTTTCCACAAAATTAATGTTTTCCTCGCATGAAATTTGGCAACATACGAAGGCTCATACTGCGTTTTCTCCGAGTATCCCAGTGCGGAATCGTCGATAGGTAAAAAGAAAAAAACGCAGTTTGCACATCCCAGCGTTGCCAAATATTCCGAGATAAAATATAAATTTTTGAGTGAAGTTGCATATATTTTCCTTCGAAAATTCCGTATACTTCACATTAAACTGCAAACAAAATGTTTTGAAAAATTGGACGGAAAACATACACAATTTTGCCCAGAAATTCATGTTTTTTCGAACGAAATTTGGCAACGTAGGAAGGCTCATACGGCGTTCTCTCTGAGTGTTCCAGTGCGGAATCGTCGATAGGTACCGGGCGCTGTGGCGGCGTCGGTGGCGTAATGAATCATATTAAACGTTTATTAAGAATGAAAGGCGGGATGAAAGGAGGGCCGAGGAGGGGCAAGAGAAAGAGGCGCCTCTAAACGTATTAATTTATCTGCTTATTCACTTATGCTCCGTTCCCGCTCATTTATTAGGTTATATGGATTTCTTACCCTCCCACTCACCCGCTCTTCCCCTATTTTTACCCGCTCCAATCTCCTTGCTCCAATCTTGAGCCAACTTCCCCGCCGGGGTGCTTCAACGCTACTGCGTTTTCAATTGGAATTGGAGCCGAATGGACTGCCACTGTAGGTTTAGTCTAGTCGGGTTCCTGTGTAACGAGAGTATTAAGGTGAATCTTCAGCTGTAGTTCCGGAGAAATCCACCACGTCGCGCTGCTAAAATCCGACTCCGAAATCAGTGATTATTTAAATATCACAATAGATGTATTGGCCACAGGGGGTTTTAGAAGAAATGAGGGTTTGCCAACTCCCTGAAGGGCTTTGGGAGGATAGGGGACTTTGGCGGCTAGGGGTCGCAGAGCGCCAAAGAGCGCTATAAAAGCGGCTTTATATATACATATATACAATAGATATTTTAAATTCTAAGACTCATAAGTTCTAGCAGCATACGTCTGGAATCTTTAGAAACAAACGTGAGCTTTGGAACTTTAATAACAAAAGCTATAACTTGATCCCAGTTTCTCTAATGGGACATCTGCAAGTGCGAGAGAAACAGCTCACAGTGGGAGAGAGATATCTGCAACTGCTGAGAGCGATCGATCGCGATTGGTTGCATCAGGGTCATCATGCTTAACCCTACTATTTTCTGGGATCAAGTTTCAGAGCTTCAGAAAGTACTTTTCACGTCGTTTTTAGTGTCAATAGGAAGAAGAATGTTATGGCTAGAACTTATGACTCTTCGATTTAAACAGAAATTCCTTAAACTTTCATAAAAGCTTATAAGGACTCACGTGGAGCTGTACGGACTCTAAAAGTGTGGACCAAAAAATTAAAACACAGCGGTGACGCTCCCCGCACGGTAAAATTTCTTACCACGCACTGCTATAGATTCACCTAAACGTTGGGAAAGCATCTCTGATCGGACCAACCATCAGGTTCTATGTATATAGAGTCCCTCTATCCTGAGAGTGTTAACGTTTGAGAATGCATCTCTGATCGGATTAACCATCAGTGGCGTGACATGTTTTGCGATGAATGGATTGATATGTCATTTAAACCTATGTAAAAAGATCGATTGGACGCATTTATGTAAAAAATAACTACATCCACCGTGACATGAGCTGGAACCCTGTCATGCATGTATACTTACGGACCAGTGGCGTGGCGTGCTTTGCGATATATCGATTGATACGCCACTCAAATATATGAAAAAAGGTCGATTATCAGGGTGTTCGCAGCGAACACCTTGGTAATCGATTCTTTACCATAACTTCAAATGGCGAGATATCGATAATCGATCATTCACGCCACGCCACTGTTACGGACCTTACGGCAAATGTCGAAATCGATATAATTCCTTTTGATTTAAATAGTCCGATTATCAAGGTACTCTAAAAACCCCTGGTAACCGAGTCTGTACCATCGCCTCAAATGAGAAAATATCGATCGCTGCTAATTCACGCCTAGTCATTCCTGAGTACGGAACTCTACCTCCAAAGAGCAGACCATACGGAAGCGAACACGACGTCGGAGAGGGCTTGCGGAGGGAGCAAGGGAGAGAGACGAGAGGTGTTCCCGGGCCAGGAGAGATTTTAATAGAAGTGATAATTATATCGTAAGATTTTTTCCTCTTAGTTCTGCGCCGCCTCGTGGCGCCAGATCCCCGAAACCCGCAGAGGTTTTCCCTCGGGATCCCCGGGAAAACCCCCCGAACTGGCGGCTCTGGATTCCGGAGCTCTGGAGGTTAGTTGACATTGATAAATCGTTACCACTTCAGTACTTCACCTAATAACTCTCCCGTTTTCTTGCGTTTCGCCGAGCGCGATTGATGCTGTAATATTTGTTAACAACCCCCTCCCCGCCCCGCGCTCCTTGGACCCCTCATCACCTGTGCTTTTTTGGCAACCCGCCCCCCCCACTCCCATCCTTGGTTGCTCAGAATTAGCTGCAAGTGCAGGGTCGTATAATGATGCTGTTGCATTAGCGGCCATCTTGCCGCTGAGGAATGGCTCTATTGTTCGGACGGATTTGCGGAGCCGAGAAACTCCGAATGGTATAGCTAGAGGAGTGGGGAGGTTCTTTTAGGGTTTTGAGATTTTGAACATCTTCAGTTGGATGAGGAAATTCAAACAGAGGCGTCGTTTTGTGGCTTAATTCAGAGAACTCAATCGCCGGGAACTTTTTAAGTTAAATTCACTCACTCCTTCTAACGCTTAATTGCATTACATTTTGCAATAAGGAACCATTATTTCTGGCTCATTTTAGAAACAGCATATATGCCACTGATTTCCTTGGGCAGAAAGGTGTTTTTATGGAAGAGCTAGAGATAATAGTTACTTATTGCAAAATGTAATCCAATCTAAAAGTATATGTAGCTCCGGAATCAAATTTTTGCAAGGAATGAAATTGATTTCCTGCGATCAATGGTCATGGGTGCTAAAGAGAAACTTTGTGGGTCTTAGAAATTTTAAAGGTTTTTAACTTTTTTTCCGTCATTTATGTTTTTTTTTTATTTGTGGTTCAAAAATGAGCTTGCTCGCATTACAACAAGTCGGGTACTAAAACCCAGTATGCTATTGGTTGTTAGATAGGGCATTAAAATACTGAAAAAATATGAGAAAGAACTGAATAAAGTATAGCGCAAAAAATGCGATCAAGCAGTTTAATAACAAAAGTGTCAAATAGCGCGCCCATATCTAGGCCTGTGTGTCCTGAGGGTAAATTGATTTTAAAAGTAAACAGAAACAAGTTGGTTTTTGCAATCGCTAGCGATAGCAATATTCGTCATGGGAACTTTTGCTTCTGGGATATGAAAATGTTAAGGTACAGTTCGTTTGTAGTATCTTCAGAATTGAAGGGGCTATGTAATTTTGTGTCGACATCTCTTTTTTAACATTTTTAATTTTTTTTCTTTGCATACAAGAAAGCTGTTATTTACCAATTATTTATTTTCGTTGAATTATGTATGGTTTTCGGAAGTTAACGCATTTTACTTTCAGTTTCGTTTTTTCGGCGTAAAGTATGATATTTTTACTCTACGCATATGCCCGGATACGCATCATAAGTGACCTATGTGCTTCCTAAGTTGCCATTTTTTTCATTCAAATAGATGTAACTGAAATGTTAGATGTGTACTGGGGTGAATTCAAATAAGGGTCAAATTCCAGGTTCAATTTCCTCCCAAAATTTTTTTGTGAATTTTTGGGCAAACCAACCTTTATTTTGACTCTCATTAGGT
>NW_017547136.1:1117886-1140559 GCF_001854935.1 Bemisia tabaci
AATCAACACAACTTGACGTAGAGACATGATTGGCTAAAAAATACAACGGTTTTTGATACATCGGAAAATCAACCAAAAATCGGAGACTGGGCGAAACGCTCATGGTCGCAGAGGTATAGGGAATCCCATTGCGAAAGCAACGGAACGATTGTAATATCATGGGGAACTCCGTTCCCATGACAAAAGACTACATACGTCGATTTCAAGTTTCAATGGTTTTGGATGAGGGGCCAAGGCATCATTTTAGGCCACATCCACCATCTTCGATTCTCGATTGAAAATTTGAGTTGAAATTCAAATTTACCCTCAAACGCATCTTATCTGGTACCAAGTTTCACAAAAATCGGTCGAACAGTCGCAAATCGTAGGATCAGTAGAGCTCTACCCAATAGTAAACGATACCAGTCAATTTACGTACTCTAGCGCGCCTTCATTTCCTTTTGATACCGTGCAATACCTCAGTGGCGGAATAGTTGCTCAGAGCGCCTTCAAGAGTATCGCTTTGACTTGATGGCGGAAGATCACGATTGTGACAAACAAACCTGCTGTAGAACGTGCTGATGAGGAGGAAAACCCCTAATAATTGTGTCAATGACATGGGTAAAGTTGTTTACTGTGGGCGTTTTCATAGTTACATGTCATTTTGGCGCCATGGACTTCAGATAACATGGGTATTTTTATTAAGTCGACATTTTATGTAAAGGACATTTAAAAGAGGACATTACGACAGTAGGTATTTTTTATTAAACATTCTCATAGTTGGACATTTTCACCTGTCATTCTTTGCGTTGTTGGAAGTTTTTCAGTACCGATTTTATGCTGGTAAACGAATAGGTATGAGAATTTTAAATCTGCCGTTAGTTTTCTGAGATATGTTGGAAAACATTATTTTAGGTTTCAGGACATTTTGTCAACGATTTTTTGTCCGCGCACCTTTTTTGTCCAATAGTTTACGCCCACACGTAAAATAAGCAACAGTGACTTGGTCCAAGCGTTATATTTTAGTCGGCGTGTAATATTAACAATATGGAAATGAGACATTGAGAGAGAAACAGGTGTTGTTATGGTTGCTCATTTTCTAAATGAAATGTTATTACTTTCTCCTTTTGAATCATCTTTTTAAATTGTCATTGGTGAATATTTGGTTTTATTTCTATCCTTAGAATATTTGATGTACAATATACCTTATATAGGTATAAGTACTTTTTTTTCTTTTTTTAATTTTTTCTTTACGAAATTATTACTTCATTTTGAAAACATTTATATTTTTAAAACGTGGCAAATATTTGTAAAACCTTTTCCAAGCGACATTAACCTCAATGATCCGCATGCAGTTGTGCCGACAGAAACTGCAAAAATGAATAAAAGAGGGGAAAAAACCAAGAAGCACGCAATCTTTAGTTTTAACCCATTTGTACATCGATCTTTTAGAGTCAAATATGTAAAATTTTGAGAGTTTGGTTGTGCGTACAGCTGGCTGTAGCACAATACAAGCACAAAATGTAAAAGAAAAAATTAAAGTGCTTTGGAAATCATTAAATCTGACACGGAACCACCAATATTTAAAAAGCACACATTATATTATTATTCTCCTTTGATAAATTGATACATATTTTTTTCCCATCAATTTAAATGAGAATAATCAATGCAGAGTGTGCAAACATTTCAAAATCATGAGTTAAAAAACGCTGACTATGCGAGCATAATTATTAAAGCCTAACAGAGCGGAGCGGCCTGCTGCCAGCGCGAGAGGCTCACTGGCGCCTACAAACCTAAGTGGATACATCACGCATCGCACAATGCTTGAAGTATCCACTTAGGTTTGTAGGCGCCAATACGCGTTCCGCGCTGGCCGCCCGCCCGCCGTGCGGCGGCGCCTGAAGCAACTATTTCACAACAAAGGTGTTGCACAGTATTATACGAAATTGAACGTATTAAGAATGACAGATATCCTTTAAAAGTACAGATCCTTCCTCGCAAAATAAATCAAGATACTCATTGTACACAGGAAAAATCTAAGAGCCTCTAGCTGAGGCAAATATAGTGGTTTATCCAATGTCCTACAACCTTATTTTAGGTTTTTTTTTCAAGTCTATTTGTATGTTTTTCTTATAAAGGGAAAAAGGAGTACCATTAGCAAACTTCGAACAAACCAAAATGGATCTGAAATGTAAAGTAAGAGTAACAACTATATCTGTGCTCATAGTTGAAAATCTGTGTATTCGACACCAATGTTCTGTATTTTCGCACATGAAATCGACCAAGTTGCTAGGGTTAAATGCCAAACTGATTTCACTCTCTGATTTATTTTTCAGATCTGTATGTAAGCTGTGACGGAAAATAGTTCTGTTTGGTGTCATCATACCCTCCTGGGAAAAAAGGTGAGTCGCCAACTTTTCTTACTTGTCCTCAAGCAAGTTCATTTTTATTTGTCTGTGGAATTACTCTGCGATTTTTTATCTCAAATTCATGATATTTGAGAATGATACAACGCACGTATTGTGCGGAAAAATTCGGGCTAATCTAGAAATAGGAAGAGGGTGAAGTAAGAGGATTTGTGATAAGCAGAGAACTCAAGAACAATCCGTTTAATTTAAATATCAGGTCCTCGAGAAAATCTCTCCTCCCTCGATATAATGGAAACAAGTCAATATTTTTACAACGTATTTGGAATTAAATTATTTTCGTTGGAACTGTTTGAACGTCAAACGGTCGGGTTGTGTTAAGAACAGCGTATGCGTGATGGAAAATGGATCGGACTTAATCTACTTCTTCAAACAAGCCGTTCCAATAAGGAAGGGGACACAAACGACGTAATCCAACTGCATTGGCATTCACTAAACGGCACGAACCTCGAAATTTAAATATGTAGGCCTCTTTTGAATATTGCGTAGTGCGTTCCTTATCAAAGCGAAAGGGCTCCCAACTCAATATCACCGATCCACAATTTCGTGAAATTGTTTTCAGCCGGCGTATGAAATCAAAAAAGGGGATCTGATGGGAAATGCGAGCGCTTTCTCCTTCTTCAAAATGACTCTGGTCTCTTCAATTTAAAGCGTTTGAATATTTAACTTCCTCGTCCAATTTAAGGCGCAGGATTCGGTGGGCTTATTTTACGTTTTGGATAAGGCACCACTCGAAAATGGACAAAAACTGAAAAGCCACATTTTGGGGAAAATGAACCAGGAGTACAACTAGACAACCAGCTCAACTGCTATAGTCACTGCCAGCTGACCTCAAATTTTCGTTTCGTTCTTGTCCAAAATTCAAAGTTGAGATTAAATATGTGCTAGTTAGAAATTAAGTAAGGAGCAAATACATTAGCAGGGTTGCCACTTTATTAATGGACTCCAAAAGTGAAAACACGGCAACCCTGCTAATGTATTTGTTTTCCTATCTTTGCATGGAGAGTTTGTTTTGAAGTAGAGGTGGATTCTCAGGGTAGGGTGGGATATCCCCTCCATTTTGGTCCCAACTTGAGAGCTTTTTTTGAGCTTGGGAGTTGATTTCAGAGGAAACTAGTGGCACCATTGTGTTTCTCGCGAACTTTTACTTAAGAATCAACGGTCAAATCGCAAATTCCTCACACATGCAACATCTGCATTAATAGTTCCTTATTGCGAAACGCAAACCAAATAATCTTCCTCGTGCAATTTAAACAGCGAACTTGACACTGTCGTGAAAATAGTTACGGGTTGAAAAGTTGGAAGGGAGGTGGATAGGGTGCGGCAGCGGGGNGGGGGGGGGGGGGCTCGGTTCCTAACTGCAGCGAACTAGAGTCCATACCGCCCGATGCGGAACCGGCCTACGTTGCGTAGTGACCCACTTATGTACCCCGAGTTACCGGCGCTTCTCGCCCCATTCTCGGCCTTGCCGAGTCGAACGGGTTTTCCGTGGAAAATCCTCGCTTTGGCCGCGCGTTCCGATAACGCTGTCCGCGATGCAAGGTAGCCAGATTGTGCGATAAAACACGGATATTTCGTATGGGTTTAAATGGGGAAATGTGCCGATTTTTCAGCACCATCTGGCAACAATGCCGCGATGCGACTCGACTTACTCGCACGAAACAATTGAGCCTAACGCTCTTTATCGCCCTCTCAAAAGTCGATCCGCTCGGTGGTTGTGCGATTTAATTTGAAAATTTCCTACTTATAGGCTGAGATGCGGAAATTGTCGACTTTTCAGTAACATGTGGCAACAACAGTCGACTAACTTCGCGGCTTTTTCTCCATCGGTGACTTGAAAAATTGAGCTGGCCCCGCCAAAAGAAGGCTTCTAGGCCCGCCAAAAATTCCCACTGGAACCAGAGACGGAGGATTTTCTTTCTATCTCAGTGGTTTGTTTGGCTTTCATTCCTTTTTATTAATGAGGGATGGGTTTTTTTTATTTATAAAAGGGTGTTGACAGAGGTTGAGAATCCATGGTCCAGACGCCATTAGTACTGCGTCGAGTACTGCCATGCTGAGTAAAAATGTTGCATGAACACTCGAGTTTTGCACCTTTTTTTCGCAATACAAATTGTATATAGTCGGAATTTTATTTATAGCATTAGACGGTAATGATAACCTGTAAACACCTGTAAGTGATATGCTAGCTTATAGAGCCTTGGCAGTTCTTTGTAAGTGCTCATCGTCTTTCGCTACGTCACCGGCACGTTTTCGCCCTGAAATTCTGTATCTCTTTACGTAGCATATGGTGAAAGTCTTACACCTCTGCCTATTGGATTTTTCTTACAATTCTCCGTAAAGATTAACTTGTTCGCTCATGGCATTGAACTGAACAATGTCTGCCTCGTATCATAAAGAAAAGTTGTGAGCAACTTAATTCATATTTTCTCCAAAAAAGTCGTACAAGTTTACCAGCCAAAGATAGAAGTTCCGTTATCGCAAAATTTAATCTAACATTAAGTCTCACGAAGAAATATAATTCTTACTTCCCGGTTCAGTCTTGCTATTGAATTCCGTCCATATGTTCGTAAAAAATTCACTAACGCCTAAAACTTAACGTATTAATGCGAAAAGGAACATTGCACGCAAAACAAATTCCCATAGCTCCTTAATTTAGGTCGTTTAGCATTGGTTAGGTTTTACGGGTATAAGGGAGCTAGCCCGATGTCTTGACCCCCGACTTGGAGGACCAGGGTTTGATTTCGGAGTTGTCTCTCCTGGACAGGTTGCTTTCACTACACTGCCGTGCTAAGGAAGAACGCCATATGAACATTTGAGAATTCTCAAATTTCCCTTGATAAAACGTGTATTTTTGATCACATTCATGCACATTCTTCTTTGAAATTTTCGGATATTTGAGATTAAATTGCGTAAGAAATTGTCCGAAAATTTTGAAAAAAATATCCACAATTTTCTTTGTAAAATCTGTTTTTGTCGAAGGAACTTTGGCAACATCGGAAGGCTCATACGGCGTTCCTCCTTAGCACGGTAGTACAGCCCTGGGTCCTGTCTGCCGTTCCTACTGTTCCTTAATCATAATGGAGATGTTGCGGATGATGTTGGAGATGAGGGATTTGCGATTTGACCATTGATTCTTATGTAAAAGTTCGCGAGAAACACGATGGTGTTACTGGTTTTCTCTGAAATCAAGTCTCAAGCTCAAAAAAAGCTCTCAAGTTTAGGCCAAAATGGAAAGGATATCCCACGCTGTCCTTAGAGTCCACCTCTACATCAAAACAAACTCTCCATGCGAAGATAGCGAGCAAATACATTAGCCAAAGGGGTTGCCGTGTTTTCAGTTTTGGAGTCCCCAAATAAAGTGGCAGCCCTGTCAATGTATTTGCTCCCTATCTTTGCATGGAGAGTTTGTTTTGATGTAGAGGTGGACTCTCAGGGTAGAGTGGGATATCCCCTCCATTTTGGCCTCCTTTTGAGAGCTTTTTTTGAGCTTGGGAGTCAATTTCAGGGAAAACCAGTGGCTTTATCGTGTTTCTCGCGAACTTTCACAGAAGAATCAATGATCAAATTGCAAATCCCTCACACATGCAACATCTCAATTGCGTAAGAAATTGTCGGAAAATTTTGAAAACAAATATTCACAATTTTCTCTGAAAAATCGGTTTTTTTCGAAGAAAATTTGGCAACATCTGCAGGCTCATACGGCGTTCCTCCTCAGCACGGCAGTACAGCTCTGGGTCCTGTCTGCCCTTCCTACTGTTCCTTAATCATTATTAAATACGTAGAAATGGTCGAACCAATCAACGAACAGAACTGAGATGGCGTTGCTCTCTCTCCGGACGAATTCTACGGATGAAGCGCGGGAAAAATCTCGTCGCGGGGGTGGGCCGGTGGGGGTCGCGTTTGCGGGGGGCTTAGAGTCACCTCTCGGGGGCTCGAAGCGGAGCGGAATAAATAACCGTGGCCGGGCGGTTGAGGAGCTCACGAATTCCTCGGTGAAATATCGCCGTGCCGCCCTCCGATTACTCATACTCTCTGCTACGACGCGACGCCCTACGTCCGCGTCCGCGGCCACCCGCTCCAAACGCCATCGCGTCACCCGCGTCCGTAGCCCGCGGCGCTCGACCTCATGAAACTCTTTCCTGCTCGGCTCGAATGAACTCCGACCGAAAGAAGGCTCTCTGTTTGAAATCAAATGGATCCGGTCGAAGTTGAACAACCCATTTTAAGCGAGTCAATGCGTAAGCACGATCGCTTCTTCCGATCAATTCACTGCTCTAAAGATCTATGGTTCTGGGTGTCTACACGGAGAAAAAAACCTCGTGCGTGGGACCCGAAGTTTAGGTCATATGGATCTGTGAAGTTTTCGGATTGAGCATCTGAACACTTTAGGTCTAGCTATCGAGGCTCGGATCACACATCTGAAACTTCATTTCTTACGTCTGAAGTACTTCAGATGTGAGAACCGAAGTTTTTCGGATGTGAAAACCGAAGTACTTCAGATATAAGAACTGAAGTTTCAGGTGTGTGATCCAAACCTCAGCAGCTGGACCTAAAGTGTTCAGATGCTCAATCCGAAAACTTTAGAGATCCATGTGACCTAAACTTCGGGTCCCACGCACGAAGTTTTTTTCTCCGTGTACAAGTCCGGAAATAGTGCTGATTTTTAAATGGCTGTCCGGAATTACTGAAAAAGTACGGAAATTCCGCAAGAAGGTCCGGCTTTTTTTCCATTTATGTCATTTTGGTCGCAATTTGAACGTGAAATTCAAAATTCAAAATTTTTTGAATTTCGTTAATTGGAGGTACTGATAAAAAAACTGAATTTTTCTGTCGAAGAGGTACCGAATCTCTTGGGTATGCACTGAAAAAAAAAAAATGTAAAGGTACTGATTTTTGAGCAGCCTGTTTTAGTAGACACCCTGATGTTTTGGTCACTTTCTTGTCACTTCTCTGTCCTTTTAGGTACCCGAATGTTCACAATACTTTTTTTCGGCTACGATTTTTCCATCGCTCCTATCAACAAGAACTGGATCGAAGGTCAGAGCCAAGCTCAAACTTTTCACAGTTCAGGCTTCGAAATCGTTAGCGAAAGGCGCGGAGAAGGGAGCCCTCGGTCGGCGGAGGCTGTGACACTGTGACAGGGCGGTGACAATGGCGGGCGTCGTGCACACGGCGATTGATTCGAGTTGAGGGGATAAGGATCCCGTCCGTGGGTCCCTGAGGATAGCGCTGCCGTGTTAAGGAAAAACACCCTATGAACACCCCAGATTTGCCAAATTTCTTACAATAGAATGTTTATTTTTGAGAAAAGTTTTGAATATTTTTCCTTCACTGAAAAAAACTCTCGGCATTTTTACCACGGTCCGTTGGTACCTTTACCATCTCACTTTTTATACCTTTACTACACTTTAGTTAGGGCCGGTAGTATACCAGCCCACCCATTATTGTAAAGTAGTTTTAGTTCCTAGTTATAAGAAATAGAGTTAATACTTTGTAGTTCTCTATATACTGAATAAAGAAAAAAAAAAAAAAAAAAACTTTTTATACCAATTATTGGTAATTTTACAAAGACAGACTGGTAAGCTTACCTAAAAACCGGTATTTTTACTGTTTTTTTCAGGTAAGAATACCACTTTTATTGGTAATCAATTCCCGGTAACTTTGCCATTTTATCTCGGTAATTCTACCACAGTCAATAAAAAAATATTGGCGTTTTTACCAAGGTCCAGTAAAATTCCGAGAAAGTTCAATAATTTTACCGAGATTTCTCGGTAAAATTACGAATTCCATAAATGGTAATTTTACCAAGAAAAAACTGGGATCAAATAGAACCCTGAATTCTTGGTAATTTTACCCTTTTCTTGGTAAATACACCGAGATTTTCTTTTCAGTGTTGAAATTCTCAGGAACTTAAGGCAAAATTGCGAACGAAATTATCTGAAAAATTGGGAGAAAAATATTCGCCGATTTTCCGGAAAACTCGTGATTTACCACAGTAAATTTGGCAACGCCGCAAGGTTAATACGGCGTTTTTCCTTAGCACGGCAAAACGGGGGCAGCACAAAATTCGTCACCGAGCGATGAACTCCCGCTGTTCCGGGAACTTACCGGGAACGCCATCCACGCGGCAAACGTCTCCACGCATTTCCACGGCTACCGACTCGTGAGTAAAGGGCTGGCTTGTTGAACCCAAAATGAATGGTTGGGGATTGTGCCGAGGTACAAAATTCGATATGA
Source organism: Bemisia tabaci (assembly GCF_001854935.1). Lineage (NCBI taxonomy): Eukaryota > Metazoa > Arthropoda > Insecta > Hemiptera > Aleyrodidae > Bemisia > Bemisia tabaci. Next base: position 1,126,532 of record NW_017547136.1, read on the forward strand.
ATCAGTTATTATCAGATGAATTTTGATGTATGCCGTCCCTGAATTGCGTAACGCTCTAAGGGGAGGGGGCCGAGGAGAACGTTACGAAATTTTGTTTTGACTTGTTGAAGGATAGGGGCCTACGTCACAAAGCGTTACAAGGAGGGAGAGAGGGGGGGGGGATCCTGAAAAAGTGCGTTACGTTATTTTGTGGCGGCCTTTATTTCTGCTGAGGAACAATGGACCACTAGACGAGGTACGAATTTAAGCATTCTGATACATGTTTCTTAACCAGAATTTCACGTAGAGCACGCTTCGCGCAACGAAAACCGTTGAAATAAACTCCAAACGAAGATATTAACGTTTTTTTTCACATTGGTTACGAGGAATTTGAACTGCCCGCTCACAAGAAACTCAAAGCTCTACGTGAGTCAAATCGCGCACTACAACGGTTTCAACAAGCTTCTCAATCGAGTAATGTTCATTTCCCACCATGTGTTTTTCAAACTATAAGAAATTTGCTACAGCTGAGCCAAAGCTTCAAGATTGAGGTTGCCAGATTTTTATATCGCAGAGACTGTCATGATCACGTTTAGCGCGCGATGTGAGTCACGTAGAGCATTGAGTTTTCATGAGCGGGTGGTTTGAATTCACGCATCAAGAATCATTTAATATCTTCGTAAGGAGTTGATTTCGGTAATTTTCGTCGTGCGCATCGTATTCTACGTGAAATTTTGGTCACGAAACTTGTTTCAGAATGCTGAAATTTGTGCCTTGTCTAGTGGTCCACTGTAGCGCATTCAATGTCCCAAACTAGAACGGGTTTTCCAATCTCTGCAGCAACTGTCGTGTCTTTGGAGGATGCAACTATTCAACCTCTGAGGTCGCGCTGAGCTGTATCCACGAGAAATGAAGGCGCATATAGCTTCGCTTGTTGATACATACAAAGTCAGCGTCAAAAATGTATCGAATGGTTTCTCTCACTGCTTCAAATCCTAGTCAGTGGGTAATGGTCCTTACGTAGACGTTGTATGCTTAAAGGAACTGCATGAAAATGAATTAATTCGAAAGGAACAACACAGCAAGTAATTCCTGTGATGCATACCGTTTTTTTTTTATTTACCTCATTTACGTATGGTTTTCTCTATATTAAATGTGGTCATTTTAGAGACAGCGTTTTAACTAATCTGAAATACATTGAAATCGGCTAAAAAACAAATGCACAATCGACTCGTTCAGTATACCTCACCTCCTGAAATATTTAGGTACAGGGATCATACAGAAAGGAACTGGAAATAGGTTGCATACATTCAAGTTGAATTCGTGAACGCTCCTTTCAAACAGAGTGTGTGGCATAAAGGATTCCACTCATTTAATTTTGGCACAATCCGCAGTTTCTTCTCGGATACCTGAAAGCTTTCAGTCCATGCACGACATAATACACTTTATCTCGCCACAACTAAGTTTTCTCTTCAATCATGTACTTTCGATTTACTCTCATAGAAAATTCTGTGCAAAACGGGTTCAATAAAAGCCATTATTTCATGAAAATCCTGATAAATGGAGTCTGAGCTTGAGCTACACTCAATTTGAACTATATTTAATAGTAAAGTTGACATCAAATGTCTTGGGCAAGAGCTGATCCGTTTTTAAGGGTGGCTTCCAAGATTGAATATATTGAGGCCAAAACGGAATCCTATGAGTTGAATAGACGTGACGACTTCTGAACAATAGAGTGCTTTTTCTTGCATTAAGAGAAAAAGAAGACGAAATTTCCTGCCTGCTGTATTCTAAAATTTCACTTTTTTACCGGAAATCTGAGTGACGTACATAACGCCTTGTAATTTTCTACGAACCTTTGACGGAGCACAAATCAATAAAAAGCACACTTTCAGAAAATTTAAAGAGGAAATTTTGCTTAATTTTCTTGTAATAAAATCAAATAGGAAAAAAAATTGGCTAGGTCTGAAGTACTTAGGTCCAGTTGTAATTATTTCAGATGTAGATGTATGTCAGTATTAGCTAAAGCCCGCTTGCTGTCCCATGACTCATATATATTTACGCTGACTTTGAATAAAAATTTGCCCAAGAGCTAACTGGTATGTAGAATTGTAGAAGCCTTTTTCAAACATAAAATTCGAATCCCCTCTCTCGAGTTCAAACTGTTAATGAGTACTAAAATCATACGGGCATAAACATACCTCGAGATGGACCACACCAACCGCTTAACACCGATTTTTTAAAGCTCTCGTGAAGATGTCGCTCCACTCAGAATGCTCGCACTAAGGAAAAATGTCGTATGAGCCCTCGAAAGTTGCCGCATTTCCTTCGATAAAATACGAATTTTCCGGGAAAATTGAGAATATTTTCCCTTCTATTTTTCAACTAATTTAATTCTTACTTTGATCAAGAGTATCTAAACGTTTGAAAGAAAAAGATTCACGTCTTTCTTCAAACACAAATATTTCATCGGGAAAAAGATGGCAACATCTGGATGTTTATACGGCGTTTTTTCTCAGCATGGCAGTCTATAAGGCGAGGCCTTTGAAAATAGCCCATAATGAAGAGTCCCTTCGCAAAGGCACGTCAAAGCTCGAGCGTATTTATTCTGCAATCACTTTTACATCCTTTTCAATCGAAGCGCATTAAAACCGGTTTACAAAGCGTCGTTGTCGCACATCGTAAGTCGCCGAGTTACTTTTGCATACACCGCCCGTAACAATGCTACCCTGCCTAGCAAGAACAGCATAACTTCATCGAAAACGCTTTCCCCATACGCGGTTTGTGCCGAGCACGGTAGAATACTGCCCTCCGAGCAGAATTTATCGCCGTGTTCAAAGAGTTTATCGCTGTTTTTCCAGGCCGCAGGCTTGCTAAGTTTGAGGTTATGTAGGTACGAGCTCCTGTGGCCAGCTCCCAATGAAATGCAACGTCGATGAAACGCGACTAATACGCCGGCAAAGCCCTCTCTAAAAATACTCTGTCGGCTGGCGTCGTGGCTAGTTAGTTAAAATGACCACATTGCGATGATGAAACTGCGAAAATGCGTAACTCGGTCGCGGTGTTTCAAAATCTCCACTCCTTTTTAGCGGCTCTGGTGCTTGCACTAGAGCTGCTATTCCGGACGGTCCCAGCTGGGGAGTATCAATGCAGCATGTTACATTGTAGAGACCGCGCGTTGGTTGATGGGAATCGGCGCCATTTTCGGCTATGTTCCTTGTCATGACTTTATTTTATTGCATACTGTTTTATTGTTAGTCAATGCTATGTTGTGTATTGTATTTTTGGAATCATGGTGATACAGTCAACAATTCAAAACTTGTTTGTGCTTTTATCTCGTGATGGAAAAAATGTACTTTACGTTCAAAATTTGAAAATTTGAATTTTAAAGTTTTCGCGGTTAAGGAAGCTTTAACCACTGGGTTGGAGCTTCCTAGTCATATTACTTGATATCAGCTGATAGCAAACAAAGGTTACCAGGGAAACCGTAAACGTCTAACAACTATCGTGGCCATTGGGGCGATTATTGAAATGATATCGACTGTATGTCGCCGCTTACGACAGGACATAGCCCTATCTTAACTGTGTAATATATCGCAATTCGATATTGTTTTGATTTTTAAAAGGAGCAATTTATTCATAAAGTTCGCCAGAGCCGCTTTCCGACGCGAATGCGTTGGAGCTTACTGCTTGTTTATTTTTAGAAGCAGATGAAACCACCATTATAGCTGGAAATTTTCATAGAGTGTTCTTCAAATAGAAGAAATACACCGAAGTTTTCGAGAAATGGCGTTTAGTGGTTTTCCTATGTCAAAAATAAAGAATTGCGGGAAGTCTGCAACGCCGCACACCGATGTTCGCATCTTTGCAGTTTCACCATCGATATGGCCCAGTTACACGATCAAATTGAGCCATCAAATTGAAGCTCTGAATGGTGGAAAAAAACCTGAGGTGAGGATGCGACCAATGAAAGGCCCAATTCGATGGCTCAATTTGATCGTGTAACTGGACCTATAGGGAAAAAATCCGCAACGATGAAGCTCGATCGATGATAACCCAAGATAACTGGATGCGAACATAATTCATTTTGGGATTGTGATCCCACGATTATGATATACTTGAGGTGTACGTATTTCAGCGGCTCTCATGACAGTTGGACTGTCCAAAGAATAGAACGCAGTGTGAGCCGTGTGTCGCTTCCTATTGTGAGATAAAGAATGTATTTTCTGGAAAATTTTTCCTTTCAATTTCTCAGAGAATTTCATTCGAAATTTGATCGAAAGACCCTTGAACTTCAAGGGAAAATTTTCCAAACCATCCTTAAAAATACATATTTTATTGCGGTAAAATTGAAAACATTCGAATGTTCATTTGACGTTTTTCTCACACACGACAGCCATTAAATGTGTTTTTCAAAAAACAAAAGAACTACTCATTAAGTCTGTTACGCATAGAAAACATGATGAAATTACCAAGTATAAACTTTTCATTGGTGAAACCGCATAAAGATTACGAACAGAAAGACCATCTGAAACGATTTCAGACCTTCAAAGGTTCAATTAATAATTCTTAAAAAATTTAATAAATTTCAACTTTTGTGAAATTTATTCGAGCCTTATGAAATTTCACTTTCCATCTCTGGGTGCAAGCATGTCGAATCGCTTTCCGCGGGCGAGATTGAATCAGAGGAAGATTTGGTTGAAAGCGTTTTCGCGTGCGGAAGAAACTGTGCGTGTTTCATGCGCTAATCAAAGGGACCGTTTTCGGCGGTGCTGAGACTCGCAGGATTTAGAGTCCCCCCACGCGGTTGCTAGGCCCTTTCGCAATCGGGTTAACAAGAATTCGAGCACAGGTGCATAATCGGGACCCGGGTCGTTGCAACATTTTGTCAAAGCAGAGTACCCATAAAGAGACTGTATTGCCGTCTGTATTCCTACGCGACCGTATTTATAGTCGTTACCTAACCAGTTCTTATCCTCCGAGGTTTCATACACTAGAAAAAAAAAAAACACATGGGATCTAGAGTCCAGACTTTTCAAACATCGACAAGAAAAAGTACTCTTGATTCTATCAGAATGTAGCTTAAATCAAGAACCAAGCCTCTTAATTAAGAACTAACACGAAATGTCAATGAGCAGGCTGCAAGAGATAACTATTCGTGCTCCAGTGCTTGCGAGATTGCCTATCCAGTCAATTGAAGGGGTTCGACGAACTTCCTTTAATTCTAGCTAATCCGTTTGCTGCATCGCTTAGTTCTAAAAGAACATTTTACTGATATTAGACATAAATTTGCGAGCTGATTATTAGAATTTATAGACATAGATATGGACAAAGAGGACATAGGGAAAAGGGAGCACTGGGAAAAAAAACCACATTGGATCTAGAGCCCAGACTCTTAAAACATCGACAAGAAAAAGTACTCTTGATTCAATCAGAATCTAGCTTAATTCAAGAACCAAGCCTCTTACTTTAAGGGGAGTTCGTCTTGATTCAAGCAAAAATACGATTGAATCAAGAGTATTTTTTCTTGTCAATGTTTTCAAGAGTCCGAACTCTAGATCCAATGTGTTTTTTTTCCAGTGTATACTTTACGTCAAGATGAAAGGAAGTCTAAGGAAGCATTTAGCGTTGCATCACATGTATGACACATTTCACAAAATTTGAGTGAAAGTCATGAATTTGACATCGGAAATAGGTCCTTACTAGAGATTTAAATGACTTAATGAAAGTTAATTTGGTTTCCTTAGAAAATTTCTACTACGGGAAAACTGCGGCATGAAACGTTTGAGTTTTAGAGCTGAGCCCTCTAACTTACCTATGATTCTAGAAAAAAAAGAAGTGCTTGCATCTAGAAGATTGTTTACCCCGTGACGCAGGTCGGTATAATATGGCGTCGATATTCTAGTAAAATCCGAAATTCGATGTATGAGGAATGTACCATAAAGTCCGATTTTTTGCTTACTATTAGATCAACTCAAAATATAATTCAAAACATTGTAGAATGTTTTTTTTTTCATAAACGATACCATTTCCAAGAAAATCGATGATATAAAAACCGTCCGCACCGACCTGCACTGGAAAAAAAACCGCATTGGATCTTGAGTCTAGACTCTTGAAAACATTGACAAGAAAAAATACTCTTGATTCAATCGGATTTTTGCTTGAATCAAAACGAATTATGATTTGGTTCTTGATGAAAGCTAGATTCTGATTGAATCAAGAGTACTTTTTCTTGTCGATGTTTTTAAGAGTCTGGACTCTATCCATTGTTTTTTTTTTTTTTTTCCAGTGTGCGTCATCGACAAAAGCCAAAATGCCTGAAATGCTTACACCACCTTTTTTCCTCTATGGTGGTCTGAGCTACGAATATAGTTGGCAAGAGCCTCATCATCATCGGCTCGATTTTCGGCGGCGTTCGGCAACGGGGCGCTAACGTTCGCGAACTTGTTACCGGCGAATATTACAGCGCGCGCCGCGTTCGCTGATCTCCGTTAATGGAGTAATTTCCTCCGCCGGTCTCCTGTTATCAATTAGCCTAATTTGTCGATTCATCCCGTCAACTTCCACCGCTAACGTTTCGCCCTGTCGAGAAGTTTTATTGCGCGGAAGTGCCGCGACCGGCTTTTCGCCGCATTCGTATTACGATCCTTTAAGTGCGCCCGAGGTGAGCACGTCGTCGCCGTGAAAATTGAAAATTATCAATTGAGACGTGTCCTGCGTGTCGAAGGCTCTTAAACCGGCTCTAACGACAAGGGAAGTTTGCGGAACAAGCAAAGCCGGGGACAGCATATCCCAAGCCCCCGCAACAATACCTTCGTTGTGTGCCAAACTTACTTTCGGGGATTAACGTTAACATTTCTCCACTTGAAGCTGGAGTACAGGGAGAGTATAGACACTTCACAGATAAAGGAACACCGGTTATACGAATCGAATAGTTCTGTCGGCGTTTTTGGTTCAGGGGGCTTTCATAAATGAATCAGTAAGGACGAAAACACACCAACTCGGAAAAATGAAAATAGTCAAGACACTCACAAAATTGCATAGTAGGTGAAGAAGTTAGTTTGAGGAAAATATTTTTTCTGCCGAAAAACAAGTACTTATGGACACTTGAAAGGTCCAAGTTGGAACAGATGTGCTAACTTCAATGACCTTTGTGTGAATTAACTGTGTCTTCAATGGAAATTGAGGATTTCCGAGTTAGCGAGTTGGTGTGTTTCCGTTCTCACTGATTCAAATTACGTACCGCTTTAGACACAAAAATAAAAATGTTAGGAGTAATCCCATATTAATTGAGGCACTACCCCATTTTGTCGGATGATATGAGAATTTCCAATCAATTGCGGCATAGCACAGCGACTCAAGTTGAAGTAGTATCGTAACATTTGGGTTAGTAACCTAATTTATCGGAGTACTACCACGATTAATTGGAAATGTCCAAGTTGGGTTCTAAACCCAACCCCTACCTCTCATTCTCTATTGAGGGGATGGGGTGCGCTGCTGTACAAGGGGTAGGAGGGTCAATGCCATCGTTCGTAATCATCTATTTTGGTAAAACACACACAGAATCTTGCGAAAGTTTGTGCGTAAACAGCCAACGTGGACAGCCACAGCGAAATTATGAGTGAATTTTCTTCGTTTCGTGAAGAATATTCTGCAAAAATGCCAAGCCATGGATGCTGGTTCTGTCTCCTTTTAAAAAATAAATTGGACGTATTTCTATCAAACAGAACTATGTGCATTAAGACATGAGCCCTGAAACCCGTAAGAATACATGCATAACAGGGCTCACGTCGTAATGCACATAGTTCCGTTTGATAGAAATACGTCTAATTAGGAGTGGAGATTTGTAAACACCTCGACCGAGATGCGCATTTTTGCAGTTTCAGCGTCGATGCACCGTCACCTTTCGGGCAAAATATAACGAGCGCCATTCGACATTTCAAATTTTCCGCCATCGATTTAATTTTTTACAGAGAAATTGTTTAACGAATCTGTCCAAAAATTCCACCGAATCTTCTTTGTGCTGCCGATAAAATTCAGTAGAAGTCTCCAACACATTCAACCAACAATTTCTCTATTAAAAATAAAATGGCGGCGAAAATTTTGGAACGTCTCATGGTGCTCGTGATACTTTGGTCGGAAGGTGACGATACAACAGTTTCCACACAATTTTCGGGATCCCAAAGTGGAGGGTCCGTCAAGCGTTACATAATTGGACGTATTTATGTCAAACGGAACTATGTGCATTATGACGTGAGTCCTGTAATGCATGTATTTCTATAGGTCTCAGGGCTCATCTCTTAAAGCACATAGTTCTGTTTGATAAAAATACGTCCAATTGGACGTATTTATACCAAAAGGAACTATGTCCCACACAATCCCTATGCACATAGGTCCTTTTGGCATAAATACGTCCAATTATAAAGAGGGGTCCGGCGTTGCGATAAAATCGCTCTCGGCATAGAAAATTTTGCCTTTTCGAACTAAGATTCTTTCCCACGCAGTCGCTCACCGTATTCTAGCAATGACACAATAATATTGTTTCACTTGGTCCTTTGATTGTCAGCCAATCACCCGAATGACTACCGCTCGCAATAAGAGAGCTCTTCCCGGCGCGGTTATTAAAAGAGAGCGATCCACTTAACGAAATCACTTTTTCACGCTCCCAAGAGAGAGAGAAACGCTGCAGTGCCTGCAGCCCCGACAGGATTTTTAATTCGAGAGCCCTGCAAACCTGCACACTGCATTATATCCCTCTCATCGGTAGCAGGCATAAAAACTCCGCAACGTTAAATAAGCCCCAGGAATTAGTTCTGAGGGATTCAAAAACGGGCGCTAGTCCGGAACGCAATTGCTCTTATTATAGAAAAGACGTAAGCGTTCATGGACACGTTTCGGCAGTTACGCTCTTTCCGCAATAAACCGCAAAATTGGGAGACAAAGCGCAGTTTCACACCTGTGCGGTCGCGGGGGGGCAATCAGGGATTTGCGGCGCGGCTGCCCTGAGGCAAAGGGATCGGCGTACGGCGCTGCCGGACAGTAGCAAAAAACACGGATTTTCTTGTAGAAAATGGATGATTTTTTTGCGTATTTCACAATAACGCTGGTTGGGCACTGGGCGGGAGCTATGTTTATTCTCGTGCGGACAGTGGACAGCGTTTATTGTATTTTTAATTGGCGGCACTCCCAACAATCGACTGTCGTGCTAAGGCAAAAACCGTACATTTACATAGGATTTTTATTGGAGTTAAGTGGTTCTTGTTTGGAGAGGCAGTCGAGTCGAATGATTAGTGATTAGGTTGGGCGCGGCTCGGATATGATAGGTCTCTGCCCTGTTGCAACTTCCTGTGGGCGGAAACTGTTTTGTTTGAGGGAGCGTTTGCGAGCATTACAGAAGGGATGGTTACACAGGGTGAGCATGGGTTGGCGGGCTGATCATGGAAATGCATAGACTAAGCTATAGACAAAGGAGACGAATGGAAAATGAAGCAATCTTGTCCGTCAAAACAGATGGCTCATAAAAAAATTATCTAACTTTCCTAAACAATGAATATATCCTTGGAGGAAATCTTAGAACGTTCGAATTCTCATTCGGCGTTTTTCCTTAGCGTAGCAGCGTTGTTAAGAGTACCCAGTACCACGACGCAAACTACTGTTAACAATGGGCATATCTGCACCGATGTTCCTTTTTATTGTATATCAATATATTAAACAATTCCTCAACTTATTAGAAAATGTAACAAGACTCCAACCTTGCGAAGCCTCTCCAGAGCAGATTTTAAGCGTGCCAGTAGGGCTCACTTTTAGTTCGACGTGACATAAGGACATCGATTAACTGTTAAGCATCGACTTGTTTCATCGGCATCATACAGGAAAAGGCTACGTCATTTCTTGTGCCTAGTCTGCTCCAGAGTCAATACATTTTAGAGACCCCAACAATATGAGCAATGCATTAGGCTAGACAAAAGTTGAGCTCGGAAGTTAGGTAATGGTATTTTTCGCTTTGACGAGCAGCTTGTGAGGCATAAAAAACGTCACATAATGACGTATGAATATCGAGATGAGTACTTCGTTAGGCGCGTTCTTGCAAAATAGGTCAAGTCTGCACCTATCTATAGACCAATTGGGATTTTGCATGTGTGAGGAATTTGCGATTTGACTGTTGATTCTTATGTAGAAGTTTGTGAAAAACACGATGGTGCCACTGGTTTTCTCTGAAATCAACTCCCAAGCTTAAAAAAAGCTCTCAAGTTGAGGCCAAAATGTAGGGGATATCCCACCCTACCCTGAGAGTCCACGTCTACATCAAGGCAAACTCTCCATGTAAAGATAGGGAGCTTATACATTGACAGGGCTGCCATTTTATTTGGGAACTCCAAAATTGAAAACACGTCATCACTGCTAATGTATTTGCTCCCTATCTTTTTGCATGGAGAGTTTGTTTTGATGTATAGGTGGACTCTTGGGATAGCGTGGGATATCCCCTCCATTTTGGCCTCAACTTGAGAGCTTTTTTGAGCTTGGGAGTTGGTTTCAGAAAAAAACCAGTGGCACCATCGTGTTTCTCACGAACTTTTACATAAGAATCAACAGTCAAATCGCAAATTCCTCACACATGCAACGTCTCCATTGCTCAACTCTTCGATCATCAATCAGTCTTCATAAGAAGAATCTGACTCCCGAAGGATAACCGTGACACGGTAGAGAAGATTGTAGTGCGAGGTCTCTAAACTATATTGTCTGTGCGTCGAGTCCGATACAATCGATACCGGTTCAGTGGAGAAGCCCCTCACCGATGTCTCGGCTGAACTGGCTCACATCTAAAATTCATTCACCGGGACATGATGAACTCCATGCCCGGACGAGTTGAACCGATGCGAAGCGTTGTGAGTGAGTGAGCAGCTCGACGCGACCGAATGTTTCAGCTATTCATAATCACCAGGACGGAAAATTAATTTGCGCGGCTGGAAAATTGAATTCAGACTCCTGATTTGTCGATCGAGATGCCTTATTCAAAACGTCGCACCGCACGGTAGGTCGAGTCAATGGTATATGTATAGAGGACGTGGAAGGCTCAAGAGAGGCTGTTCTCTCCGAAAGACGTGCAGAGGCGGATCCAGCAATTTGGCAACAACGGATTTTCTCCGTTTAAACCTATGCTGAATAATCGATTTTTGTCGGAGCATCTGACCCCTCCAAGAGTCGATAAATTTTCATAGGTTCAAATGGAGGAAAGACAATATTGCCAATTTGCTGTATCCGCCAATGAAGACGTGAGTCCAGATTGACGCAGCTTGGATAGAAAAGGGCGGAATCTGGACCCTTCCTACACTAGAAATTTTTTAAAAATATTTTTATTCGTGGTATTTTTTCCGGTATTTTTCGTGATTTACATGAATTCGCACCTCAGGGCCACCATGATTGAAATATCTCTGGCTACGCTTTTGCCTAGAGTACCATTACAGGGAGCGTATGGCCACTTCAGTTACCGCCTCTGATTGGCTCAGCCACCTTAGGCTGAACGGAGCCTTTTAGGGCCCAAAAATGGCGGACGCTGTCAGTAAATGTAAATACAAACTGACTCAAAATGTAGTTTTATTTCCATTCTGCAACGAGAACTTTACTCAAATGCATTACTAAGACGTATTTACATAGTTTCACGGCTAATCGTGTGCTCTTTTCGAGAAAAATCATCTTGGATGTAGTAAGATTGGCAGCAAGTGTGGTTGGTGATAACCGTAAAAATCTGGCAATGACTCCCCTCCCATCCTCAAAAACCAAAACAAAGCACCGCCATTTTTGAGCTTTAAACCCCTCCATGGAGCCCAGTGGCGATACTCTCCCTATAAACGTACTCTAGCTTTTACCATCTGAGCACTCGTAATCCCCTAAAAAGTTGTGATCGTTTGCGGACGCTATACAAGGGGTTGCGGGATCAACGGACAATAATTTCAATCTCTTTTCTTTGGGTCCAAGTAAGACCTCTATATAGTGCCACATTTTCTCCAATAACGCTTCTCCTCTAAGTAGCAGCCCTCCAAATTCTATCTAGCAATCTCGCAATTTAATCATGCGAATACGATTTTATGTACTCGTATTTTTAGTATGTTTTTCAATGTTGAGTTGTGGCCGATGAAACAGTGGACTCGGGAGATCTCGGAGGCAACAGAGATGGACTTCTGGCGTAGATCGTTTGATACCTCCAGAGGGGATCGCGTCCGGAATGAGACGATACCAGTGGCGTGGCGTGCTTCGATGTATATCGATATTTCCCCATTTGAAGCTATGGTAAAGAATCGATTATTAAGGTGTTCGTTGCGAACACCCTAACAATCGATCCTTTTCCACATGTTAAATGGCAGATCAGTCGATATATCGCAAAGCACGGCACGCCACTGGAGAATACCGGAGATCTTGGATTCCTAACAGATCATCGTACATGAAATTATGACGAAGCAACTTATATAGAATAGTCCTATTTACGGAATGGAAGGGGACAGGTTGCTGAAGAGGGCCCTAGATTGGGTTCCTCCTTTGAGAAAGCGTAAGAGGATGGAGGAATGAGATTGATTCAGAAAAATGACGGAGTATGTTCAATTTTCAAAAAGCTGTGATTCGAAAAGGGACAGTAGCGGTTAGGTGTCGCAGAGCGCCCCGAAGTGACATGAAGCGGCATGTGTGTACGTACGAAGATCAGAGATTAAGGTCAAATTCTAAAAGAAAGAATGTAAAAATCTCAGAAGATAAATGTAAAAAGGTAAACAAGCAAGTTTTGGAGTTTGACTACCGGATGGCAATAGAGGCACCGTTAAAGTTAAAATATCATACGATCATAGACAAAATTGGAAGGGAACAGGGAAAGGGAATGTGGTCAATTGACAGAAGAACGAATAAATTAATCTGAAAAGAGGATAGTGAACAAACAAGTATAAAGTTGAGAAACGGAATTACCAGATAGCAGCGCGGAGACGGCAAAATGTTGAAATACTGGAAGGGAGTTTTAAGTATTCAAAAGTTAACCGCAGAATTCGTCGATCGGGGTAATGCTATTAATAATTCCCTTTTATCATTGCGGTAGCTGAAGAATTGAAGTTACATTTCAGGTCAGTCTGAGGATCTCGGTGGCCCCGAGTAGCATAAAATCACTCGGAACAAACATTTCTAATCCCAAACAAGCGTCAAATGGAAAAACTTTCCATAAGCCGGATTGAGATTTGGAGAACAACCTCTCATTGCAACCTGGAGGAACCCGTCGTTGCCAAGTTTCTATTATATAATTTTATTCTCCCTTTTGATCGTGAGGTATCCTGCAAGCAGAGACATAATTTTGAGCGTCCTTAGGAGAAGTGGCCTTGGTCTACGACGGCAAAAATCTCAGCAGCGTGATATTTATCCTCCTTGGGTCAGAAGTTCGGATTTTAAGATTTGACTCACTGCTAAAGACAGGTCTTCGAAAACGGAACGAAACGAAACGAAAATATTCGAGTAATTATGATAATTTTTGGATAGATTTGTTGTCAAATTGTGTATGAAACTTTGTATTTTAATCTGGATGTGAGGATAGGTTTTACCGTGGTAATTGAATTTTATCACCTCTGCGGGCCGGCATCGGCATGCGGCTCTCGGTATGCCGACATGGCTTCAGTAGGTAATCGGGCCAGAGGTTTTTTCTCCTGAATTTCAGACGAGTAAATTTTACTCGTATAGAAGCTCATATCAAGATCTCCCTGCTACTTACTCATGCCCCCGCGGCAGTAAAAATACATACCAATTAATCATCTCAACAAAAAAACAAGCTGCTGGTTCCAACACTACTGTGTTGGAGAGCTCGCCTTTGGGAAACTATTAACAACTATTAATGATTTTTTCTGAAATTGTATATGTATTAAATGAATCTTTACCCAATTATCATAGGTTACATGCCGATGCAAAATGTTATGACGTAATTTCATATGACAAATTTTTCACATTACAATAAATAAAGAGAAATAAAGAGAGAGAAATGGAATTATCTTTTATGAATGTGATTTTGCGGCAAATGTTGCAATG
>NW_017547136.1:1141175-1179232 GCF_001854935.1 Bemisia tabaci
CTCTAGTGTAGCAAACGAGGAACAATTAATCCTCAGTTGAATGAGGGAACGGAAATGTTCGACGGAGGAAAACTGTAACCCGCGAAAATTCAACTTTTAGACCTTGAAATCAATGGGATTTTGGCCGTTCCTCCGACGGCAACGAGAACCATCCATTCGTCGCCACGGACACTACCAATGCTAAAAGAAATCGATCGCAAAGAGCTCTCCCGAGTGGGCGAGCTCAACAAGCGGGAAAGTTCTAATACTGTCGTATTAGAAAAGCGCTCAGGTGTTAGTAAATGTATTTAGTGAAGAAAGGACGTATAAACTCCGTCGACTTGTCTGGGAAATGGAAATAAAACATCAGCTGATAGCAAACAAAGGTTACCAAGGAAACCGTAAACGCGTATTTTTGTTGCTCACCGTTGAGCTCATCAGGCGCGTTTTTTTTAGGCTTCATTTGAGTTCAACGATCAATTTCGATAAGAATTACTCTACCGCTAAGAAATTTTCTTATAGACAAACGATCGAAACTACCTGCGCATTACGTTAAAAGCATAAAATACAGTTTTCACAGCTTTATTTATTTTAAAAATGGACCCCCCCCCCAAAAAAAAAGCCTACACATCGATGAGCTGGTGCGCCATTTAAACGCATTAGCACTAGTATACTAGTACGCAGAGGCAAGTCGAAATCAAAAAGCGCTGCCTATCGGCTGAGCGCTTAATACGGGCCATTTTTCAGTGCTTTTTTTCGCAAAAAACGTGGAAATTCGAATCGTCATCAAAATTGAATAAAATAAAAGAATCGATGGCAACTGCTGCACTGTCCTGTTGGCTCACGTACAACTTATAATACAATTAAAATGTTTGATGACGAGTACACATTTCATTTCCATTTTCAAACCAACAAATGTTCCGGACGCAACAAAACCAACTCATTAGCAACCGCGGTTGATTAAGCTACTTTTTCCCGTTCGAGCCCCGAAGTTTTATTTTTTTTTTCAAGTTTGCACCGTGCAACTTTATTTAATGAGCCACATTTTGCGCCACGAGCGACGTGCCTTTCGTTTCCGGGGCTGCAAAAATTTCACTCCTCGGAACCCCAGATTTCCGCCGCGGCTAGTTCGTGATTTAAATAAAATTCCCATCCCTTAATGCGGAACATTCCCCCGGCTCAAGAGCTCATCCCTCCGGAAACTTTCGAGCTACTCTCTTGAAGTTTCACCGAAACTTTTCGGCGATCTCTCCTATTTTTCACCGTGATTTTACAGCAACAGATGTCGAATAATATCCTTTTGATTCCGCCACATCGCCGGTAGCCGGCGGCCTGGCGTGACCCCAACTGTGGCTTTAAATATGCATAAGATACCGAGCTTATAATCTTGAATTTTGAACAAGGAAATAATGCGCAAAATCGGATTCATCTCGGGCGTAGACATTCAACTCGGAGGAAAAAAAAAACTTCGGAATAATCGAGCACCAGTGTTGTAAGTCCAAGCTTCCAGTCGTAGGGACTAAAATTCTGTTGAGGGAATCAATGTTTTAGTTTTTGGAAAACTAAAGCTCGAAACTTTTACCCGGAGATTTTGAAACGACGAAACCATGAAACGCACTTTTCCAGTTTCAACGTCGATGTATGTTTGATACGTAAGCGATTGCATGGTAAGTGTTTGAAACACTGAAACTCTCTTAACATCGTAAGTTCTCGAGATTTCGTTTGCTTTGCATACATTTCGATGATGAAATTCGTAAAACAGATACATCAACCCCAATGATACAAAATCTCCGTCACGATTTTTTTAAGGCTATCCATGAATTTTGGTTTTCAAAATGTTCATAATATATTCTGCACGAAATGAAAAATAATCAATCAACATTCCAAGTATTATTGTTCGTCGTAATTAATTTGAAAAAATACAATTTAATAAAAAATCCGCACCGTCGCAATAAATCCAGTTTCTGTTTTGCAACTTTTACCATCAACTTTCCATAGGTGAGATAGCTTAGATATCGCTCTTAACCGGTGAGACGTTAATTGTTGCACTCTGGTACCAGGGCCCCGAGCGTATTCAACTTCAATCGTAGTTCACATAAAGAGGTTCAGCGTCAACAAGAAACTGTACTAATATTTTTATAGGATGATTTTGAATAAGAACTCAGAGTGAAGTGGAGTTTTTTTTTAAATAAAATCCCCGGGCTAGGTAGTCCCAACATTGTGAAATATTTTTCCGGCTACATTATGCACTTCTATGTATTCTCTCCGATGGGACTGTAGCTGCCAAGTTCGTTTTGGAACGTTAAATCTGCTCTTAAGGGAGCGAAACCGCTTTGTATGCGGAAAAAATAGCTTTTGCTTTTTTCCTCCCTCCTGTCTGTGCAGCGAACACAGTTAGAGTGAGGATCTTTAATTTTCCAGGAACCAATTTCAGCTGCCACTGCCCATACATCACGGAATTACTTTTGCCACTGAGGCTACCTATATTATTTGGACCGCATTAAGCAGAAATGAACCAAATCTCATCAGGCGTTGCCAAACTTCATCGAATAATTCATTTTCTTATAGGAGAACGATTGTACAGATTTTTTTATTATTTGAAGGAATTTGCTATTTGAAGCAGAGGTCTCCTGTTTTCAAAAAAATGTACACTTTCGTTCTCCTGTGAAAAGATTAATGGCCCGATGTAACTTGGCGATGCCTAATGGTTCTTTTTTTGGTTACTTTCTGTCAAATGCGGTCCACTAAATGTTCATTTTTTGCAGGCACATGGGCCTGTTTGCAAACTTTTGCTCGAGCAAGAATGAGAGTCGTTGCTCACAGAAAACGGCTCAAAAATCACGATGAGCACATTGGCAAAGTCTGAAATGCACTCCTAACTTCATAATCTGCTTAAGAAATTGCGTTATGATGAGCTTCCCGCTTCAAAAAACGATACTACAGTACAGGTGAACATATCGTTAGAGGAGTCTTTCCGCATTCAACCCTTGCGCACTAGACTGTTTTGCAATACTCAACAAAACCGACGCCATCAGGACGGATCTTCATCAACACGAGGAAAACGTGAATGTAAACAAACATGCCAGGTTGTTAACGAATGGTTAGAGTCTCATCCTTGCACATGCATTTTGGGGAATTGGCGTCGGCCATGATGAATATTGTGCAGTATCTTGTTTCACAGAGGTTGGAAGGAACAACTCCTCCAACGAAATGTTCACCTGTACTGCAGTATCGTTTTTGGAGCGGGAAGCTAAAAAAATCGCAAATTCCTTACGCAGATTGTGAAGCTAGGAGTGCATTTCAGACCATGCCGATGCGTTTAGTGTGATTTTTGAGCCATTTTCTACGAGAAAGGACTCAATGTATTTTTGCTCTGGCAAAAGTTTGCAACAGGCCCATTATAACTCATTTTGTGATTGTAATGTGTGTCAAAAGAGATTCCAACATAAAATAACTAAAAAGTGATGATTCAGTAAATAATCAGCTTTACAAGTACAGTAGAGTCTCGATTATCCGCGCCTCGGTTATCCGCGTTTCGGATTATCCGCGGTCCGTGGAGTGGACTATTTTTTTTTTACTTTTTCTATTTCTTTTGAAAGCGACTGGGACCGAACGGAGAAATTCGAGGGTTCAAGAAAAGGTTGAAATCCATGACTCAATCTTCCATCAAGAAATTCTTCAAGGAATAAAGTTAAATTTGTTTAACAGGTAACGTTTATTGACTCTTCTCTAATGCATGGCAAGTGTATTTACTGATTCCTTTAAAATACAGTCTTTGCGATGAATTTTTCCGGCCGTCTTGCGTAGATTCGGATTATCCGCGATTTTCGATTATCCGCGGTATCTCCGGTATCAATTGTCGCGGATAATCGAGACTCTACTGTAATTGACTTCGTGCGATTTTTTGTCTCCTCGACAAAAATCATTTTCTGAATACTTTGCCTCCGTGGATCGAGGATCCCTTTTCCTCGGAGGGTCACATTCGGTACGTCCGTGGAAAATTCCTAGCAACGGGTTGAAAAACCGAGCTCATCGGATGCCGCGTCGCGTCGACGCGGGATTTCGCGGTACGTGTTATCAATATTATCTACATTGACATTAATGAGCTTTGCGCGAGACTGCGAGAGGAGCGAGGCTTACTCCCAACCTCAGTTTAAAACCCATCCATATTGTGCCATCTCGCCGCCTTTGTTCTCGCGTGTATTTTTGGATTTTTGCCTCCTCCCTCCTTCGCTAACATGTTTACACCGTTCGTCGAATACTCGGGGGCTTTGACTGCTCAAAGGGCCCCTCGTATTTTTTCATTAACTTCTCCGTCCGTCCGGGCGCTTTAAAAGTCCACTTTCCTCCCGCTCTTATTTAAAACCCACGCGTTGGAGCTTTTGTTTCGAGAGACTCGTGCCGAGCGCCACGGAGATTCCCCCGCCGAAACACCAGTCGTTCTTCAAGCGGATCGCCATCGTTCGGAATAACCCCTTTTAAGATCGGAAAAAGCACCCAAGGGGGGCAGTTTTAGCGATCGGGCACTTTTTCGGGGAAGAATAAGGAGTGAGAAGGATTGCAAGGGTGGGAGTCAGATGGCCTCAATTAAGGAACGAAGCCACATTCGCTAATGCCCAACTTAACGGGGCAGTTTAATTTTTTACAAGAGAACGTCTGTGCGGATTCCTTTGAAAATTCTTAGGAAATCGCTTTGTACTGTGCAGAGAATTCACTGGAATCCGCCTAACTCGAAGATTTTTTAAACGGTTTCCCCGTCCGCCCCATCTTTGCCTCCTACAAAATATTCTGCTTCTCTAACACCCCAAGATTTGGCTAGAATGACAACTCTACTTTACAGAAAATAATACAAACCACGAAATTGAGCTTTTTTAGTTTGGGGGGTAAGGTACGGAAAGAGTTTTTTGTTTTCTTGTACCTTGACGAAAAATGCCCATTTCCGCCCACCCTTACGAAAAACATGGCTAAAATTACCACATGATTGGTTCTGTGTGGTCTTTTAATTAGTAGTAGCCGCAAGTAAAGTTAGTAGTATTTTTATCATTAAGTGATGATTTTATGACTGCAGAATTGGAAGTACCTACATAGTCGTAAAAATAGGAATGTTGTTGGATATAACTACGATTAATTAAGAGTTCTCTACGAAGGCAGCGAGGGGTGGTAATAGGGTGGCATGAAACGTAAGAAAGAAATGAAAGATTGGAAATTGCAGTGAAATATGTTATATTTTTCAGGGGCTAGTGTATGCAACTCGCACTCAAACACACAAAAATAGATGATAGTCACACTATTCATGCCTTGTGAAACATGAAAAGGAACCGACATTTTTCAATATATCTTTCATAAATTTCTAAAACATGAATAATTTTACGTGAAATTAAAAGATTTTATTTTTCATGAAATGCCACCCTCGGCGGTAAGCCTCCTGACCGCTCCGCGTTCAAACCCTCAGAAACGATTTGCACCTCAGACATCGTGTGTTACGTGTTACGCCCACGCGTTATTCTTACGATTATTTATCGTAGATTATGACATGAAACACCATCAATATGTGGATTGCATTTTGCAAAAAAGAACCACAAGCATTTCAATGTCGCTAAGATTGTGCAACTTTTTTCACTTTGCGAGTAGATATTGATCATCTAAACGAATTTCATCCTTACTCCTAATAAACTATGAATTCAAGACGAAAATTACTGTAAGAAATTTAATTGTTTTCGTGATTTCTGTAATTTTTTGCCAAGAATTAAAGTTGCACAATCCTAGCAACATTGAAATGCTCTTGGTTCCTTTTTGCAAATGCAATCCATGTAATTTCAAGGATATTTTATTCTCAGTGCACGGAACCTGGCCCGTTCCTCGAGTTGTGGTCGAGATTTTCCGCTTTTCCGAGCCGGCCGCAATACTTAGCGGACGAAGATTGGAACCTGGCGACGAAAGGCTCCGCAATTGGAGGACACGTAGGGAACGCCGGTGAGGTCTCGGCGGGGCAGGGAGGGGGGAGGGGGATTGGCGCAGGCGCAGGAGGGACAGCGGGAGTGTGTCAGTAGAACCATGCCGACGGAGGGACGATTTCATCAGTGTCGGATCCCTTCGGTCTCGCGAACCGTCTCTCCGTGCCTCGCGCCGGGCCTCGCCAAGTTCGAACCTAACCTGAAATTCGGACCCTTCCCGACCTGGATCTCGCCCCGCGGAACTCATGCCTGGTATGTCTCAATCAGAATTGACCGATTTTAAGAGGGAGGAACCAACGCTGGAGAAAATGGCTCGAATTTGCCGTCGATAAGATTTTCTTGTGGATCAAAATCAATGTTGCTCGAATCAAGCAGACTCATGAAGATATGATCGAATATTTTATGCTGTTTTTATTGATTTGACTATTTTAAGATTTTTAATATTTATGTAGTTCATTGTGCTCGATACTGGATGGCCTGACAAACAGGGCTATGCCCTAGTCGTCTGTAGAAGATGAAGAAGAATCAAGCAGATTTTTGCTCGTTGTTAGTTAATTTTGTCTTACCACACGCATATTTCTCACTTGATTTAAGCGAAATTTCCTCTTGACGGCAAATTCAGTCGTATATCTGCTGAAATTAAGCCACTTTATTACCCTCCAGTGAAGTCACGTTAGGATGGAACCGAGAGGGAAAAGTTTGAAGTTTTGCTCTTCCATAAAACTCAAGGCAAGGCTCAAATTGCAATGCATGCCCATATGCATACTTAAAATATGTTTTCTCGGCTTAAATTATTCTTAGGACAAAGTTTTTGGCTTTTTAGATGACTTGCTTTCTTTCTATCTCTTTTAATTTAAATTGCTTAGTTATGTGCCGGAGAGGAGACTACCATCCACAACTATAGCAAAACATGTATTGTGAAACAACATTTGAAAGAAAGAAAACTTTCTAATCAGCAAGACAAATGGTGAACACTTTTCAGACATGAGACGATTTCTTATCAGCATAAAAACAAACTATGCAAACATAGTGGAAAGTAATCCAAATAAGTTTAAAAAGTCATTATTTTGTATTTTAGATAAAATGTTAGAAGATATGGGCTGGATGAACAAGTGAACAAATTAATGTAGGTATATTATTTGATTAATGATACATTTTTTTGCAGAGCTCCATCATATCAATACCTCAGAGGAAAACCGTACTAACTATTATTTTTAGTTTTAAAATCGAGTTAATATACCGACGTTTTAGGAATCCTTGACAACAGCACCCAGCGTGTGAATTATTTAGTGGCCCTATCGTGTTTTGGTGATGCTTGGGGATCTGATAATGATTCGTGTATGAATCAATGGGCCGAACCGCGACTTATCCCTAATTTCTCGGAATGGCTAAAATTAAATTAGGTACCTTTCTGTTTAAGGGCTGTGGTAAATGCACTGTTTAACTTTCAAATTCCCTCCAGATTTAAATTTTTTCCCTTTGTTAATGTTGAATAATATACGTGTGGTGGGGCAATGCAAGTATTATTTTTTAGGTTTTTACTGTATTTAGTTGAAAGGAGGATTCTGACCGCGAGTCGGAAGCAGAAATATTGTGGTTCTTTTGTTGACAAAATTGCGTCACGTAGTTTGCATCACATTTTTTGAAATGGGAAACTTGTAAATCTCAAATCTCTTTGGAAGTGTGTCTTTACAATCGACCCACAATGCAGTCACTAGGCTGATTTCTACCACCAATTCGAGCACTTTGCTCTTATTTTTTTACTTTATATTGAAATCCGGAGAGGGCGCATCAAACGGAGCAATCGAGCCAAATAATTTCACGCCATTTTATAATGTTTGTAATCCCGATGCAATTTTTACTTCCTTTTTTTAACATTTCCTTGTATACTTTTTATTTTCATAAGGAATGTACTTGTTTCAATTGTACATGTGTTGAAAAATTTTTATATGAAAATTACTCAAGAAGAACAATCTCACATGATTGAAATACGAGGATCAGGTAAAATGTGACTACATTCATTGTAAACGGAGCTGCGTGATTTCGCAGTTGTATCAACGACTTGACGTTTTTCACAGTATTAAAAATCGACGACCTCCTCTAGTTTTACGCTAATCATTACGTGTTTTCTATTCTGAAAATTACTGGAGTATTCTCAGAAACGCGCGTACTAAAGAGAGAGCATCTCAGAGAACGGAGACCAATTTTAAGGGACCTTTAATTTGAAACGAATATCGGAATTTTCCATGAAGTCTTTTGGAGAAAGCTGAATCAAATAATTTTAATTTTATCATCCATGCTTTCTTGTGTCTACAAAATAGCAATGTTTTGTTGTGTGCACAAAATAATAGTAATCAAAAACTACACAAACTATTTTTTTATTGTATTTTGTGCATCATGTTACTTTTTCGTAAATTACAAACGGAGCTAAATTGAAAGCGCGATGATGCGAGGCATGAACTCACGATGCTTTTCTCTATGTGCTGCCAATAAGGTGTCACTCGAATTTGGGACGGAAGTAAAAAAACGAGGCCTGCATCTGCATACACCTCTCCTATCTTCGGCTGTGTTGCTCACGTAGCCCTTGAATCACCTATAAAAATAAGAACAACGGTACCATCATAACATTGAGACAAAGAGAGGGGGAGGACGTGCATGGACAACGGCGCAGAGATACAACTATTCGTACTCGATGGATGTCCGTATTGCATCTGCAAAATTGAAGGCGCGATAGCGCGAGGATCTCGGCTACCAATGAGGTGTCACTCTGATTTGGGAGAAAAGTCAAAAAACGAGGACCGATCATTCGTCTTGCCTATCTTCGGCTGCGTGGATATTCGATACCCCCTCCCCCTTTTTTCTTTGTATTTCTGTTTTCTTTTTTATTATTATTTATTTGTAGATCCACATCTAAAGCTCGTATACGGACCCCAAGGCCCCATAAAACCCGCAATGCACGTATTTTTAGCGAACTCCGGGTCAATTTTACTTGGTTTGGGCATCCAGAGGTTAATCACAATACTGCCGTGCTAAGGAAAAACGCCGTATGAACCTTCAGGCGTTGCTTGGCTTTGGCAAATCGCTAATTTATAGAAAACTTCTGAATATTTTTCAGTCAATTTTTCGGATAATTTTGTTTGTAATAACTTGCCTTAAAAATAAACATTTTATCGGAGAAAATTTGGCAACTCTCGAATGTTCATACGGCGTCCTTCCTTAGCACGGCAGAATAGGACGTATTTCTGTCAAACGAAACTATGTGCATCATGACGTGAGCCCTGTCATGCACACATTCCTAAGGGTCTCAGGGCTCATGTCTAATGCACATAGTTTCGTCTGATAGAAATACATCCAATAGAAAGTATTTGGAGCTTTTTTTTAATACAGAAAACAAACTTTTTAATGACCGACCAGGACCCACGTCCATAGGGACATCAGACAACCTCCCAGCGAGAGCTCAAAAATCGAATATTCGACGCAAGTCGGCAAAACTCGCTCCCCATTTGATGGAGCGGTCGGAGCTGCGTCTGACGTCACTCTTATTCCGTTGCTGCTCGGACACGAGAGCATAAAACCATTCCAACATGAGCCCTGGGAAGCATCGAATTACACGCATTCTAGGGATCATCTTGGAATGGAGTCGGGTCGGAGGAGCTAGGATTCGGGGGCCGCGATGAAGTGGTACGCGTAACGCATGACGGGCGAGGTAGAGCCGGCTAATTCCGGGGATCCATTAAGCCGAGCCAGGAACCCTGACCGCAGACCGAGAGTGTCCGTCATGTAACTACCCGCCCGGACCCGTGACCCAGCAATCACTGCGCCACCCGGAAGTCCCTGTTCCCCTCGAAACCCCCCGTGTTGCACCGAGCGGGTGCAATGAGAATGCTGCACCAGGTGCAGCATTCTCTCTCTGCAAAGAATAAAATGACGGCTGGCATTTTGAAACGTCGCATGGCGCTCGCGAAAGTTTGGCCGGAAGGTGACGACTTCTTGTCCCCCCATACTGCCGTGCTAAGGAAGAACACCGTATGAGCCTCGAAACGTTGCCAAGTTTCCTCCGATAGAAACCAAATGTACCGGGAAAATTATGAATATTATTTTCCGAAATGCTCGGACAATTTTTTACGCAATCTAATCTAAAATATCTGAAAATTTCAAGGGAAAATATGCATGAGTGTTGTCAAAAATACATGTTTTATCAAGTGAAATTTGGCAACCCTCGAATGTTCATACGGCGTTCTTCCTTAGCACGGCAGTACACGGGGGAAAAAAACACATTGGATCTAGAGTCCAGACTCTTGAAAGCGTTGACAAGAAAAAATACTCTTCATTCAATCAGATTTTTGCTTAAATCAAAAGGAAATCCGCTCAAATTAAGAGGCTTGGTTCTTGATCTAAGCAAAAATCCGATTGAATCAAGAGTTTTTTTCTTGTCGGTGTTTTTAAGAGTCTGGACTCTAGATTCAATGTGTTTTTTCCCCGTGTACTGCCGTGCTAAGGAAGAACGCCGTATGAACATTCGAGGGTTGCCAAATTTCACTTTATAAAACATGTATTTTTAAGAACATCTATGCATATTTTCCCTTGGAATTTTCAGATATTTTAGATTAGATTGCGTAAAAAATTGTCCGAGTATTTCGAAAAAAAAATATTCATAATTTTCCCGGTACATTTGGTTTCTATCGGAGGAAACTTGGCAACGTTTCAAGGCTCATACGGTGTTCTTCCTTAGCACGGCAGTATGGGGGGACAAGAAGACGTCACCTTCCGGCCAAACTATCGCAAGCGCCATGCGACGTTTCAAAATGCCCGCCGTCATTTTATTCCTTGCAGAGAAATTGTTGGTTGAATCTGTTAGACATTTTCTTTGAATTTTATCGGCAGCACAAAGGAAATTCAGTGAAATTTTCGGACGGTTTTGTTGAACAATTTCTGTGCAAGAACATGCATACGAACAATGGCGGCGGAAATTTTGGAACGTCGCATGACACTTGTGATACTTTTGCTGGAATGTGACGAAGTCTCGTGGCATCATTTCAACCATTCCTATCATCGATCATATGAGGATGGATGAAGAAGAATCCAAACTTCCGAACCCCTAAAAATTGAGCCTCAAAAAACATCAAATTCAAAACCGGGAGTGTAGGAGAACGTTTTTTTAGGAGGAAAATTTTGCTTGCGGGAGTCAATCAGAATCCATCAAAATTGGCGCAAATGTAAGATAAAACGCAACACTTAATGTAGAAAAAGTTGTTTGCATGAAGCAAAATTTTCTCAAGAGGATGGTGCCAAAAAATCTCTCAAGAAAATGTGCCAGAATTAATTAGAGTTTTCCATAATTTACATTATAAAATGGTCAAATTAGAACCGAGAGGAGAGCAAAAGTTGTCTGGAGGAGGCATAATTTTCTGCAAAAAATACCAAATTAACGAGACATAGCTAAGGAGAAAGCCCAGAGCGTGAGAAGCAAAAGCGCCTTCAAATGGGGAGAATACCGTGCATTACACGAGAGTTCGAATATTTATATCACTCCCCCTTATCGACGATTGGACGCAGTTAACCGGAGGTATCACATCTTGATATCTGTAGTTCAAAATAAGTTTGTGAGAAAACGTACGTACAAGTCAACATTTGGATTGATTTATGTTTCCCCTCCAATATTAACCAAAAGTAACACAAGAACACAAATATTTCTATTAGACAATAAAAACACATTAAATACAAGACATATGGGTTTACAAGGCTAAAGCAATTCCATAGCCTAATTCCGTATAGCCTTGTAAACTCATTTCTTTTGTATTCAATGTGTTTTTATTGTTGTGTGCTTTCGGGCTAATGTGTTTCGTCTCTCTCTTATCACTATTTTTATTAGTATGGTAAATTGACTACATTTTGCAATTTGGAACTATAAATTCCGGCCCGGTTTAAAAACAACGTATGTGGCATTAGTTTCTTACGCACATAAGTGTTTTTTCAGATGAGCCAAAAGTTATAGTTCCAAATTGCAAAATGCAGTCCAAATTTTGGTGAATCAGAATACGTAGTCGAACCCCGCAAACGGCAACCGCGCGCTACTATATAAGTGTTGAATAATCCTCAGACCTAGTCGCACACCCCCTTCTCTCCACCCTTAGCAGTTAAAGCTCTTGAAGCTATAATTGGCTTCGATTACGGGGGTTTTATCGGGTTCAAGTACGCACCGGAGTAATTTTCATGATAAACAAGCCAAGATTCGTCCGGAGCATAAATTCGTTAATGCTACCACGCGGGTTCGAGGTGCGGTTTCCGCCCGTTCGGGTGTCGGACGAGGGGGAGCGAGAGGGAGGGAGCGAGAGAGAGAGAAGGGTTGCGTCTTTGATTTATGATGATTGTGGCGCATATGCAGATTCGATTAGGCGCGCACGTCCGATGGCGCATGACTAATTGGATGCATCTAAGCAAAAATGATGCATACGTGCACCGGCGGGAGCAGATGCATCGTGTTCGCTCACACTCGTCGAATCGGTGACTTCGAACCGTCCGGCTGAGTGTCCGATGAGTGTAGTTGTGTCTCGATTTATTTGACCGTTGCCCCCATCGTCCGGTGCACTTCCGCGTTGCCCAAGAGGTCAACAGAGCGTATTCGATAACGGTTCGATGTATCGTTCGGTTCAAAACAATAGAACATAACCTCGAACCAAACTGTAAGGATTTAAGTTTGAAAAGCTGAAAATGAGAAATTTCCTGACAATTTCACTTTGCATTGGCATTTGGTACTCAAAAGAATAAAACATCTGTTACAAAAGACCCGTTCTCTCAGATTTCTGAATTTACTATGGAGGCTATGTTTATGTTTTGAACCAATCGATATCGATACAATCTCACTCGTTTGATATATCGAATACGATCTATAACTCCAGCCGTCCGATTATCGAAACTACGTTGGCTGGGAGGCTGATGGTTGAAATTGATAGACAAATCGACAGACAAAGAAGACTTTAGGAGATTGGAGCACACTGAAAAAAAGAGATTGGTAGAATTTACCATTCCTTCACGCAGTATTTCACACAGCGTTAATGCAGAGTCAATGTTGCCAGAAGTAAGGTAAACGTTACTATATACCGATACAGCTAACCATTCCTCTGGCAGATTAGACTCGAAGATTGGTAGGATTTACCATTCCTTCTCGCTCTGAAGGAATTGTAAATTCTACCAATCTTTTTTTTTTCAGTGCAGCTCTATTGGTTGAAATGGTTGGCTCTCATATACTAAGGGAGGAAATGATGGACTATTTATAGGGTCTCTCATGGGTTGCCGTTAGGTAGTCTATTTCTGCTAAATAATCGAGTCTTGTCGGAGCACCTGGCCCCTCCAAGAATTGATACATTTCCAAAGGTTTAAATGGAGAAAAAAAAAATGTTGCCAATTTTCTGCATCCATCAAAGAATCGTAAACGAAAAAGTTTTTTATCAACCTGATAATGTGACCGAAAAAGTGAGTCAAAAGAGCGATGGCTTACCTTTTTTGTCACGAGTCATCATGAGACGAATCTGAGCGCTATCCTCCGAACATAACTTTTGCACAGTAGGGTAGATAGCAGTGCGACATCTTTGAGACATATTGTCACGGACTGACCAACAGCGAAAACTAGACTCCGTCAAGCTGTCGATTCTCTTTCTTAAAAAATCACGAACAAGGAGTTTCTGTCGCTAGTTGCGGATCGTAAAGATTCGAAAGCCACCCCGAAGTTCGGATCTGCCTCCGTTGCTGCTTCTCCAGCACTTTCGCTCAATTTCCGGACCCGCGAAGCGTCAAGTCCCGAGATAAGTGACATAAAGTACGGCAAACCGTGAAGTTGCTCCCTCTCCGCTGCAAGCATGGGTGGAAAAGATATGATACCCGTCACTCTTAATTTCGGAAGATCACCGTTGCCAGTTTTACGCTTCCTTCCCGGAGCGAGGTGCGTGCGAAATCAAACGCAACGCTAAATCCGGCATCGCCGCCCCAGAATGCGGATGCTGAGGAGTCCCTCGGGAAGACGCCGAAGCGTTAAAGGCGGCCTCAACCGGTGATACGCATTAACACTCTCCCTGGTATCTTTCGCTGGATATCCGTTACTCAGGATCCAGGCGAGGTGAGAGTTTTCTAGTTTGGGGGATGTTTTAACTTGTCTGCCGTTTATCACTCATCGAGTTAGTGAAATAGTGCGAGTCCGCGTCGCGTCGAGCCCCCCCTCCCCCTCTGAAGAGGGAGAGAGAGGGGGAGAGAGAGAGAGAGAGAGAGAGAGAGAGAGAGCAGTGGTGATCAGCGTTCGAAACTCACCTTTGAGTTTTAGGAGCCATTTGGCGCGTTAAGCCCTATTTTTAGGCGCCATTGAAGATTTTTTAGGGGCCAGATTGACTTTTTGCCTCTATATTACGGCGCATTTAGTGAAAAGTTAGACGCAAGATGTTTCCGTAACAGAACTAGTAAGTAGCTGTTACTAGGGGAAGACAAAAGCACTAAGGATGAAATCGTGAAGAATAGAAAAAGCTTGTACTTGTAGTGCTGAAAATTTCGAATTATCGCCTAATATGTAAATTCAGATTTTTAGGGAGTAATTTTTAGGGGCCACGTTGGCGCAGAGCCATCATTTTTTAGGCGCCATGGCCGATTTTTTAGGCGCATTTGGCGCGTTGGCGCCTGTGAGTTTCGAACACTGGTGGTGATTCTCGCAAGTAGGCAACATAGGATTTCGCACATTCGAACGGATGTAAAACAATTGTTACTTATCGAGACAGCGGACTGATATCGAAATTAATAGACAAAGCTACAGACAAATACATTCTAATGCCAATTTTGGTTGGCTAAGCCAGTAAGTACATGGTAAATGATATATCAAACGAGCTAAAATCCAATAATAATTCACACATACTGCTTGTTGTGTTAACATCATGTAGGTTGAATACATTGAATTATCTTTTGGCTTTTAGCTCGTTTGATGTATCATTTACCATGGCTGCAGACAAAGAGGAGAAAAGGAAAATGGAGCAATTCTAGTGCTGGAAGCGGGTGGTTGCAATGGACAAAGGAAGTAAGTAATAGTCTAATGGCAACCCACGAGAGACCTATAGTGAGTCTGTCATTTTACTCCTGGATCTAAAAAAAAACCATCTGTTACAACCGTTAGGATCACCTCATTTTCCTTACGTCTTCTTTGTCTATCAGTTTCGAAGATTAGCTCGCAGAGTTATGATATAAATCAGTTAAACTAAGAGATGCAGCGAACGGAATTGCCTGAATTGAACGGAGTCCGTCAAACCCCTTCAATTGGCCAGATAGGCAATCTCGCTGGCATTGGAGCACGAATAGTTATCTCCTGCAGCCTGATCGTCGAAATTTTTTGTTTGTTCATCGGACAAGACAGTGCGCTCCATTTTCCTTTCCTTCTCTTTGTATATTAATCTATCGATCAATTTCAATAATCAACCCGCAGACTGCCACCACATAATATCGATTGTTTATAATAGTTATACCATTGAACTGCCATAGTTTTCTTTGTGCTCGAAAATTACTGATAATATTTGAGTTTTTCAACATCATGACTCAGAAAAACCTGAAGATTCTGTAGAATCCTTGGAACTAATAATTTGATCTAAAAATTAGGGATTTTTGTGTCTTTGTCAGTGCAAATGTATAATAATTGTGTATGAGTAAAATAAGATTTTAAAATCAAAAGAACCACGGTAAATACCTATTTTCCCCCACAACACAGTCACAGTGTTATTTCTCAGTAGAGCAGGCTACCAGTGATGTAAGTTTCCGTCCAACACCTCGGATACAAATATCGCACCGTTAATGTCAGCGGCGCGCGCTCAACTTTCATCGTAAACTGTAGCGCGAGTAATTCGTCATCCCTCCGACTTAACACCGTAATCGCACTCGGAGACGAGCCCTATCTCTCTTAAAACCACACGCTTTTCAGGACTCCCGCCGAAATGGAGACGCGCTCACGCTGGAGTAGTGACGAATTGTGATTGATTTCGGAGCCCCGACTAATCGTGCGAGTGGCGGAGTTGCACGCGGAACACAAGTTTGAACGATGTCACAGTATGCATAATGCATGCCACCTTTCCGAGCATCCTCATTCGCCGACGGCGGNGGGGGGGGGGGGGAGGGGGGGGCTGTAGGAGTCTCGTATGTTTTATGCGAGTAAACGTAAGCTCAGCTTGCCAACGTCTCAGGAAGGAAAAGCAATTTCAAGAATGAAGCTCTTGTTTAGTTTTGCCGCGCGAGGTGTTTGATCGTGTGTTTCCCGCGTTTAATGCGTCGGTGACATCAAGGTGTCTCCCACGAGGAGGGGAGCACGGATGCACCGGAGGGGGGCGGATTGGAGGTACGGAAAGCGTGCGGATTTTACGTAGAAAGGTACGGAAGTACGAAGTTTTTCCGGAGAAAGTAGAAAAGGAACCTAAAGATATTGACGGTGGAACTGCAGAAACGGAATCTTGGTTACCAATTGCAATGTTTCAAAATCTCCGTTCCGAATTGATAATTTTCTAAACCAACCGAGCGAAAGTCGTGGCTTGAAACACAGATTATTCCTCATGCACGAAAGTAATATCACTGAGATTTCCAATAGTTGTTGAGTAGTTATCTATTTAGAAGAAAAATATGACAGGAAATCCTCAATGCCGCAGGGCCTCTTCACAGTTAAAAGCGCAGTAATCAGGTTTTTTTATGTACTCATATTTTTTCCTTAAAATCGTGCAAATTGTACGGCTCGTAGATTAAATCGGACAGAACTGTGTATAAGAGCGTAATTTTGAGCACATTG
Organism: Bemisia tabaci; assembly: GCF_001854935.1. Classification (NCBI taxonomy): domain Eukaryota; kingdom Metazoa; phylum Arthropoda; class Insecta; order Hemiptera; family Aleyrodidae; genus Bemisia; species Bemisia tabaci. The sequence continues at coordinate 1,157,904 of NW_017547136.1, forward strand.
AAAATTCTCGTTCGGACAGAGGAGAAAAACTTGGTTTGCGCGGTATGATTGAGGATACATTGAATCTTGGTGAAAATTGAGGCGTTGAGTGCAAAAAGGGCATTTCTTGGTTGCGGTGTCTTAGAATCTCTAGTGCTAATTTTTAATTTAAAGATGAAACTATTGGGTGAATTTTCTGAGATTCTCCGTTTTTAGCAATGCAAAACCATAAAAATTTTTCAGTGAAAGTTACCACAAATCACATACATGGAACGTTAGCGGAGATTTTGAGACTCTGCAATTAACCAAGAATTGTCCTTTTTGCACCAAGCGCTTCAATAAATTGTTGTTCACAAAATAGATGTCACCTCCAGTGTTCGAAACTCTTAGGCGCCAACGCGCCAAATGCGCCTAAGAAATCGATCATATATGGCGCCTAAAAAATGAAGGCTCTGCGCCAACGTGGCCCCTAAAAATTGTCCCTTAAAAATCTGAATTTTCATATTAGGTGATTATTCGAAATTTTCAGCACTACAAGTGAAAGCTTTCTCTATTCTCCACGATTTCATCCTTAGTGCTCTTGTCTTCCCCAAGTTACAGCTACTTACTAGTTCTGTTACGAAAACATCTTGCGTCTAATTTTTCACTAAATGCGTCGTAATTCAAAGGCAAAAAGTCAATTTGACCCCTAAAAAATTTTCAATGGCGCCTAAAAATCGGGCTTCATGCGCCACATGGCTCCTAAAACTCAAAGGTGAGTTTCGAACATTGACTAAACGCTTCAATAAATTGATGTTCACAAAATAGATGTCACCTCCAGCTTAAAGGATTGTGCTGGTGTGAGCTTTAGGTGAACTAAAAGTAAGTTTATCAAAAGAACGGAGAAAGTGGGTTTTGTAACTCGTAAATATTATTCCTTGATACTGGAGCGTAATGTAATCAATAAAACCGTCAATTTTTCAGTTCTCGCTTTGTAAAATTCGAATTTTAGGAATGAGAATGGCAGCGACGGTTTTACCTATGACGAGAAACAAGGAAGTCATAAAAGTGAATCCCCGTTGGCATGCGTCGCTGTCTTTTCGCAACACCTCGCCGAGGCCAGAAGCACATTCGGAACGAGCCCGTGTCGTTATCGAAACCTGGCAACGGTGTCTCCGTGTCGTATTGATTCTGCACGGGAACTCGTAAAAGCTCCCCTCAAATTTCTCCGTTTTATTTGCAATCTTTTAAATTTTACGGGCCGCCCTCTGTCAAGGTAGGCCAGCACCCTGGCACCCTAAATTACGGCCTGTTAACTCTTTGCGCCATTACCCCGATAGCACGCTCCCGCTTCGGGAGGTTTTTTGAGCGCTCCACGTACGCGCGTCCAAAAAAAAAACAGTCTTTGTTCGAGGGGTATCGATGGAAATGTAACTGTAAAGCACAATAGGGGGGGGGGGGGGTGGACCACAATAAAGAGTAAGAATGAAACCTTTAGGATACAATTTCTCATCAGTATTGAAAGTATCCATAACTTCCAACGTAAACTTTTGAATGTGAATTTTATCTTGTGGGTCACATAATGAACAGTAAATTCAAACAAACCACTCGCAGAAAAAAGCGAAAAAGAATGATCTACGTAACAATGATCAACAATTCGATGTGTTCTACACGTTACATGTGTTGTGTCATCAAAAGTTCCCCAAATCATATCGATATAGATGATTGCATGATTACATTAAAATTAGTAAATTCTATCTTTTCCTCACTAAGAGAACCAAAAATTATCGCATATGGTAATTAAAAGTTTCAGAAGTACCCGCATTTCGGAAAACGAGACACTTGGAGCTGAAATTTCAGTTTCCGGATGCTGTAATTTCGATGAGACTGTCAACAACTTAACACACCGTACCAACATTTTCGCATTCTTGCCGCAAGTCTTACAATTCTGAAAATTATTGCCAAAATATAATCTCTGCTCGAATCAAGAAAGTTAGGTTTCACATAAGATCCTTCATCCCAAATGTATGATGATGTTTGTTAAATATTGACAACAACACTGCAACTTCCTTAGCAAAGTATTTTTTATTCGAGTTCACTAAAATAACTTTAGTGCTCGATTTGACTGAGAACATTTTGATTTTTTGGAAAGCAGAAAATTTTTACTCCTCATTACAAGAAACCCTACTTTCGTTTCTACGAGTAAATGTTAGGCATATTTAATGTATCCACCGTATTCCACGTAAAATAGAATGATAATGTGTATGTTCTGATGCTTCGTTTCTGATTTTTTTTATCGGTCAATTCAGAAATGACGAATCGATTTTATTGTACATACAATTACATAAAAAGCTCCTAATATCCCGAATCAATTGTGATAAAGGAAGCAACACTCAGTATATACACAAATATTGATGATTAGAGCATCATGTTTCAAAGGATGTACCTCTATAAATATATTTACGCATTTAGTTCCTTCTCAGTAACTGCTGTAAATGTAATTTTCAATAAATCAAGCATGTCAGAAACAGAATCGTGTTTAATCGATAACAATTAGCCATGACCGAGTCATATTTAGATTTCTCTTCTACCATTTGCCCGTGAAGTACAAATAATAACCGATGCATCGTCCTTGTCATCCTGATGTCATCAGTCTTGATTTAAGCTTAAATCTGATCGAATCAAGAGTATTTTTTCTTGTCGATGTTTTTAAGAGTCTGGACTCTAGATTTAATGTGTTTTTTTTTTCCAGTGTGCATCAGTAACTTATACAAAACGAAGTAAGCACCTTTGGCACACCATCACATCATTAAAAAATATGCAATATTTTCACGTAAGTTTTAAAAACAAAAAATACGGGAGTAGACTTTTCCATTTGAAAACACCGTTTTCAGGACCTTCTCATTTGCGCACGCGACCCGATCGCGTGGTCTAGAAGTCCTTGCACCCCTGAGCGACGATATAGGTGCTTTTGCAAATTGATTATGTAAATCTGGTGGAGCTCGCAAAGTAAAAAAGCCAGCGGAGGCCGTCAAAGGCCGTCGGAAGATGAAAGGACGTGCGTGGGGCAAGAGCCAATTTGGGGACCGCGCAGGGATAATGGATATTGCATCCTTGCGGGTTGTTAGCAGACGATTGCGGGCGGCATGACCGCTCAAAGACGGCGACTTGTCCAGCAGAAACCGCGTAACCCCAACACGGACTCCTATTCAGATACGCGGTTTTGCCGGGGCGGGAGCCGGAGGGAGAAAATATTGACACAATACGGGCACATTAGGCCGCCGGTCGGCGAGCAACGTGAACTCGGTGTGCTCGGCTGAGCCGGGACATTAGCAATATAATTTTATTGAAGCTCGATATAATGACGGGGGTCGACTCTCTGTCTTTCTCTCTCCCACCGCAACCCCCCCCCCCCCAAAGTCCCCCTCGAGCGGGCTCTTATCTCCAGACTCAAGGCTACGCTGCCAAATTCGAAAGCTGTCGACGAATATTCCCGCTCAGTAAGAAGGAGTACCCACACTGGTAAAAAAAACACATTGGATCTAGAGTTCAGACTCTTGAAAACATTGAGAAGAAAATGAACTCTTGATTCAATCAGATTTAAGCTTAAATCAAGAACCAAGCTCCTTAATTTGAGCGGATTTCCTTTTGATTTAAGCTTAAATCTGATTGAATCAAGAGTCCATTTTTTTGTCAATGTTTTCAAGAGTCTGGACCCTAGATCCAATGTGTTTTTTTTACCAGTGCAAAATCTTGTGTTAATAGACTGATGTAGTGACTACGTTATTCGATATAATATCGAACTCTTAGTTCAAACCAAAATAACCTAGCATAACCTCATGTGCGAGTCCTTCATGAGTTACTTTATTAAAATTTAGTCATCGATCGATCATAAATCAATTTTAGACTCAAACAACACGAGAACTTTCGATCGTAAGAAACACTTGGTTTCCATCATGGTGCAAAGGGTGCAAATGAGCAAAGTATGAAAATCATATTCACAAACATTCAAGGCAAAATGGATCTGGGTCCGTGCACGGTTGTCAATATACGAGATACAACTATTAAAGCTTCTGTGTAATGCACAGTATCATTTTCATTTGAAGGCGTTTTTACTTGTGTCGTTCCGGGTTTTGTACCGTATTTCACTCAGCTAAGTCCTAAGTTTCTGCGATCTCTCTGCCGATATTTATATATTTTTCACCACCCAGTATTGACACTAGCCTCTAAAGTTTCACTCTTGATGAATAACTAATTTTTATGTTTTTTAATAACACCAACCAAAAATTCCCACCACACACTAGAACTTCACTATTCTCCAAGACGGCGGCAACCTCGCCTCTCTTTTCCGCTCTGTCACCTTTCAATTTTTTCTCTCGTCTACACCGCTCTTTCTCTCGGAAGTCAACTTTCGGCTCGAGCAGCTCTCCCCTCTCTCTCTCGCATTGGGGCCTAGCATCACTCCGTCCTCCTTCACTCCCCGTCATTGTCACCCTCTTATTGTTTTCCGAGATTTCGACCAGGCTCTTAATCCGGACCCTCCGCCTCTCGACCCCCCCCCCCCCCCCCCCCCNCACCCACAGGGCTACGTACTCCAGGACCGGCACCCTTCGATCCGCAACCTGAGGGTTTTTAAAAATTTAAGCTCCCACGTGACACTCGCTGATCGTTTCCTGCTGCGATAGATAGCGCCCCGCACGCGGTATAAATGGACCGATAAACGGATGAAAATTTGGACTGAGTTAAGCAGAAAGGAACCAACCCACATTTTGGAAAAAATGTTCTTTATTTATTCGTTTACTTTGGTTGCACTATCAGTCTCACAATAACAACGGTTAGGCTCATAGTGTCTTTTCTTTTAATTTTTCTTGTTTTGCCGGTTGAAAATGCGGGTGTGATCCCTGCGAAACGTCCCGGGTTTCTTATTTTATTTTATGTGTTTCTTTTTATTATTTGGCCTTAGTCCCGTTTTAAGTTGTTTCTCTGTTTTGGAAAAAATTGAGTTATGAGTGGTTTTGAACTCAACTACTGCTCTACTATCTATCGCCAAAAATTCAAAGTTTTTGTCGGAGCAAATTTTGCAGAAATTGAACTTGAAGTTTATCTTTTACATTGAGTCTTATTTAGGAGCCAAATTTTAAACCTCTTTTTCTCGGTTCGGTCCCGATGTGGCTTGGTTCCTTTTTGTTTAACTCCGTCCGATTAAAGCATAGATGACACGTTTTCGCATTAGAATTTCAGTTTGTACGTGTTTTATCAAGCTTGGTCCGTAATTCTAAATTTATTCTTGCATTTTGGAAAAGTAGACTCAAACAGTAGACTTCTATTGGATTCTTAAGGATGGTACTAACCCACGAAAAACGAGTTTAAACTTGAAATAGCCCTTATCCAATCGCGCATTGCCGGGGAAGCAAATATGGCGTCCCAAAATATCTTTCTCATTGTGGTTACGATCCCAATCGCTTGTTGTCCTTGTCACTGTGCATAGTTTGTGCAGCCGTGTATTGATAATGGTTGCGTGGACCGTGAATTGGACGTATTTCTGTCAAACGGAACTAAGCGCCAATTTGAGTTCCTTTTGAGGAATTTTGAATGCCGGATAGCGCGTTCTGTGAAACGGAACTAAGCGCCGTGGAAGAGCATTGCAAGTATAGGACGGAACGAGCCCGACGCCCGTTTCCGCCGCCAATCCAAGCCCCCCTCTACCTTCCTCCCCGTATGGCGCTTAGTTCCGTTTGATAGAAATAAGTCCAATTGGGGCAAAGGCCACGCGTGATTAGGAGCGCGACCACGATGAGAGGGATATTATCAGACGCCATATTGAATTTCTTGGCTATGCATTTTTGGAGCGTCAAAATAAGTAACTTAGAACTGGTTTTGAAGCTTATTAATCAGAAAACTATTTTGATTTCGAGGCTTCGATGTAGATCCGGATTATGAAGCAGTTGTGAAAGCGCACTATTTAATTTCAATCCCACGTCGTAAAGTATATTCCTCGCTGAGATAAGGAATCCCTTTGGTTACCGTTAATGACCCCATGTGTGGGAGAGAGTCAAGCACACATGGACCATATTTTGCAATTAGGAACTATAATTTCTGACTCAGTTTAGAAACAACGTATGTATTATTAGTTTCCTAGTCCTATGGGCATAAGTGTTTTTACAGATGAGCTTGAAGTTATGGTTCCGAATTGCAAAACGTAGTTCATATGAGACTCGTGCTCCGAATTTCTGCGGCTCCTTTCCTTTAATAGTCGACAGCAAATGTCAACATGAACTTCATTAAAACATATCAAAGTTTCGCATCGCAGCTTAATGAACTCAGCGTATTACCTGCTCCTAGCTGAAATTGTGGGTTGCAACTCGCCGTCTCTCAGATAAAAGAATGTATCCAGCAGATCTAGTCGACAATTTAACCAAACTCTAGTTATTGCCTCAGCTCTTCAAAATATTGGCATACCTTAGAGATACTCGAGTGGCAGTAGGATAATATTTTGAATAATCACAACCAGATAAATGTTCATAGGCACAAAAGTCAAATTGAAGTGATTTGTAGTATGCACTATTTGGCTTCTTTTCAATGTGGTTTTTACCACCCCAGGCATCTTAAAACGCCTAGGGAGGATAAAATTTTACCTTTTTTCATAGGATCACAATCAGTGCTCCCTTTTCTCGGTATTAACTTGTTCTAAATTCCGGAACTTTTGAGATTTTCCTGAAGTCTTCCAGGAACTTTTGAAATTCCTAAAATGTTCCGGATCTTTCGAATTTTCCAGAACTTTCTCGAAACTTTTGAAAACATCTGAAAGGAATACCGGAACTATTGACGATCATGGAGATAGGAACAAAATGTTCCGAATCTCGGAAATTTTGACGGACATGGAATGGGATAATTCCTCAATCTGCATGGGACGCGAGAAAGTGAAAATTCATGCTATCATACCCAGCCCCCCATTTTTTCCCCGTTCGCAGTCTGTGCGCGGAATTTTCATTGTCTCCCATCCTCCGGATCTCTCGCAGTCTCGCACGCAACCCCCTTGCCGCGGAAAGTATTCGCCCAAGTCGAGAACGAGCTGCACGGGTTAATTTTTGTACTTGCGACGTTTCTTTAATGAGGAAAGTTTTCGCACTCAAGTCGTCGAGCAAGGGCATTACAAGCCACGCCCGGATCCGCCATTTGAATCGCGGCCGCGGGTGCCAGCGCTCCGATAAAATTCGCCTGAAACACCTGGAAATAGGCGGGTTTTCGCGCGCGATTTTCCGGCCGCGCACGTGACGGCGTCATCGGTGACGGATAAAGGCCCGGCAGCTCATCAACCATCTCGCGTTTCGCTAAAGAAACGGAAAGATGCTGTTATCGCGGCCCGGGATAGACCTTATCGCCGCTCGCTGAAAACTTTCGTAACGACTTCGGTGTTTGAGTGCAGCTCGGCGCTCAACTTAAACGCACGCAAATTTCCCGCCGAGTTACCTTTGCGCCTTCCTCCGAAACGCTTCGTTCCCCGCTCAGCCAAGAATCACAATCAGAGACAATGCATTTTAGAGCCATCTCTTTGCTATCTTCCCGAAGGCGTGAAACTGTGTTTTTCCTCTCCTTTCTCTCTAGAAATAAATGTTTAAAGTGGTTCTTCCGGACTTCGAAGAAAGATCTGATTGTCGATGGATCAATTGCTAGTCTCTAGATTTTAATACATTTCTTGAAAATTTCCAAATATTAAATCACGCCGTGTTACGTCAAGAATTTGTTAATGAAAGACCAAGAAATATTTTGAATAGCTTTAAAAGTACATCACCAGTGAAATTTTCCAGCCTTGTAGTAGTGCAGCGCACTGGAAAAAACACACATTGCATCTTGAGTCCAGACTCTTGAAAACATTGACAAGAAAAAATACTCTTGATTCAACCAGATTTTTGCTTAAATCAAAAGGAAATCCGCTCAAATTAAGAGGCTTGGTTCTTGATTTAAGCTAAAATCCGATTGAATCAAGAGTATTTTTTCTTGTCGATGTTTTTAAGAGTCCGGACTCTAGATCCAATGTGTTTTTTTTTTCCAGTGAGTGGTGTCTTCAGTAAGTCCGAAAATTGAAAGTTAAAACGATTATATTCACTCGGGCGAGGTGTAATTTTGGAGTGACGTCAGAGTTTTCCTTGGTAAACTTTTGTGTACCTACAAGTACCTAATTTACTACAATGCAGTTCGATCCTCAAAAATTCTCGAGAATTTCCTGAAAATCCAAAAATTATTAATTCATCGATCGACTATCAAATCGTTCTCAAAAGTCCTAATGCAAACCACCTTAATTTGGTCAAATGATGACCGAGGTTTCTTGTTAGGATGAGCACGGTCACTGAATGAACAATTTCCAACTCTTACACCACGCCGTATTACGTCAAGAATTTTTGAACGAAAGATCAAGAAACATTTTGAATAGCCGTGCTTTTAGAGAAAAGCACGGCGTCTACGGGAGATCTTTCCTATCCTTTACCCAGATCGCCTAGACGCAGTTCATTTCCGACGAACATCACAATTTTAAGATATACACTTGGCTTTTCGGGGCGTAAATGTGGTGAACTTTATAAACGGTAGTAGTATGGAATCATTGAAAATTTAGTTTTATTTCCTTGCGGAACTGCGAATTATGTAAACGACTGTAATTCATTTAAATAACTGTACATGAGCGTTACATGGAAAAAACCTGCGTCCTTGGATTTTTTGTGTGGAAAAGTTGGGAATAAGTCCAGCAGATGATAAGAGTCAAAACTTGAGAACTCCCCTGCCATTTAAACAAGTCACCATTTAATGGCGCTGAGTAGCCTCGATGGGGTCCCCTGTCTCTACACTTCTCAAGAGGGTATTGTACGTAACATGTCAAGCGTCTAGTCCATGAATGGTCAATAGTCCACCTTGGTCAACGTCAACTTCTCTTCTGTCAAGCGTAAAACTGTAAAAAAACAGGAAAGGAATTTAGTTAAGGCCAAAAAAATCTGAGCTGACCGTACATTTAAAGTTGAGGAGTATTTTATTTTTCCCCGATTCACAATCGCGGCAATCAGGTTCAAAACAGAAGTAGAGGCTTCCGTAAACAAATTACTTAGAACCTTAGCTCTACACTGAAAAAAATTTTTCGACGTTTTTATCAAGGTCCGTTGGTACCTCTACCATCTCACTTTTTTTACCAATTATTGGTAATTTTACAAAGGCAGACTGGTAAGCCTACCTAAAAACCCGTATTTTTACTGTTTTTTTTTTTTTCAGGTAATAATACCGCTTTCATTGGTAATCAATTACCGGTAGCTTTGCCATTTTATCTTGGTAATTCTACCACAGTCGATAAAAAATATTGGCGTTTTTACCAAGGTCCAGTAAAATTACCGAGAAAGTCAATAATTTTACCGAGATTTCTCGGTAAAATTACCAATTCCATAAATAGTAATTTTACCAAGAAAAAACTGGGATCAAATAGAACCCTGAATTCTTAGTAATTTTACCCTTTTTCTTAGTAAATACATCGAGATTTTATTTTCAGTGTAAATATGAATATTCGCAGTTACGCAGAAACAGAGATCAGTTCAGCAGAGAGGCACGAATCGTATTTTTTTTCACCTAGCACGACATAAAATTTCTTTAATTTTACGGAAATTTGGCAGCTTGGTTTTCAAAGTTTGTCTACTACAGTGGCACTCTATGTACTCCGGCCAAGACTGCATCCACAAGAGTAATTACAAAGTGAACGACTTGACTACAAGTAATAAGAAGCGAGTGTACTTTCGCACATAAGTTCCTAAGCCCGCCATAAAGCATCTGGCATGCAAGTTCCTTTTTTGTATCAACTGTTGATTTTGTCATAAAAACAAACACAAAATACACATAGCCTGAGAGAAAGTATCGTAAAGTTAATATTACTGTTCATTGCCGTAGAATTTAGCTCGTAAGCTTCCTTTATCGGGTCTTACTCTGCGCCTCCAAGAGTGCCTTCATGTAATCGAATATGCAATTCGCTCTCTTCGGTGTTAGAATAGTCGCCCGAGCCCCTTACAAAGATACTCTCCTAGAATGAGATCATGTGCCTCCAGAGGCAATAATCGGACTTTGTTGGGGATATTTTGAGGCGCAGTAAAATAATATCTTATATAGGAAGCACTTGAGTTCGAGTTCTTCCGATTCGGGATGTTGCAAATTTGCCACTACAATTGATGAAAATAAAGATTAATAAGCAAGACTATCCATAGGGAAGAAGCATAATCGGGTGATGGATATTTTTAATCAATGATGCTCTCTCCTTTCTATGACCGTAACCAAGGTCACCTGACATCAAAGAACGCATTTTTTTTTCTCTCTTTCTCTTTTTCTCTTTTTTTCTATCTATATAAAATCTCGTGGAAGTGAATGATATACTCACATCTAAGTCACTCTGTAGTGTATTCTGGCGGTCTGTGACGACTAAACGCCTCATGTTCCTATATCCTCAGAGAGGTTTTTTTTACAACTGACAACGTATTATCTCCTCGTCGACCCCTGTTGCCCTCTCTTCATCCGTCGCCTTCCTCCAGGGGCACCAAGTCCAAAACTTGTTTTGACAACCTCTCCTCAACCATTTTTTGCACATGTTCAGTTCATACTGCCTTTTAACTGCCTGGACATGAAAATACGCTTCAAGAGATTTTGGCGATCAGATTTGTTTAAACTACGCACTGTAAGAAAACTTTCCGAAAGAAATATAAATGGCAGAATGAAGGTTTTTAGACATTGTTGGAAAAAGTGCCAGGAATCATGTAATTAAATTTTTATACACTCACGTGGATGAAACATAATTATTCATTAAACAAATCGAGCTACAAGCCAAAATAAATAATATAATATATTATTTCAAACTACGTGTGTACCTAGATGAGAAAAATACAACTTACAACAAAACAAAGTAAGTTGTATGTTGTCATTCACATGTAGTGTGAAATACTATGACATATTATTCATTTTGGCTTGTGGCTCGATTTCTTTATTCAGTAATTATCTCTATATGGCTTAGCCAGCCAAATTTGGCACTAAAATGTACATTGTGGATTCTTGTAAAAATCCTGCAAATCACCTTAAAAATATATGGCTTAGCCAGCCAAACTTGGCACCAAAATGTACATAGTGGATTCTTGTAAAAATCCTGCAAATCATCTTAAAAATATTGCTGTTTCTAGAGAACGGACCTCGGTAGCCTTGTAAAAAAACTGCTTCGAGTTGGTCGTATAACAGTTTCAAGTTAGTTCGAGTCTCACTCCTTGCGACGACCTCGGCCGGTCTCTTCCGGCNGGGGGGGGGGGGTCGGGGGGCGCAGCGTGCAGCGGATCCGAAATCGGGCGGATAATGGCAGTCATCGGCGATAAAAGCGGAAAGGAGATAATTGATGCGCGGCGCGAAGAAAAAACAACGGAGCCCAAGTGCGGAATAATGGCTTTGAGGATTACGCATCACCCCGGAACACAAAAGCTTTATCATTGTTTTCACACTTCTCAATTTCTATTCTTTTAATAATGCAAACTTAGTCCTGGCCTTTTGTTCCCGGCCGTTCCGCCTCCCTCTCCCTCCGTTCCGATGACGAAAAAATCCCCAGCGGTTTTTATGCCTCGCGCCAAGACCGTCGCGACGAATCCGATTCGTCGTTTTGCGCTTTTTCGCCACGGAACGCGGTTGCTAGGTCTCGCGATAAAATTTGAATATTTTCCATGAGTTAGACGGAGAAAAAAAATCTGATTTCAGCATTATCGGGCAGCAATGCTACCGAACCGCTCCTTCGTCTCATCATAACACTTTTCACTCACTCATTCAAGCTTTATCTCAATCCTTTAACTGACTCCTTTCGGATCCCACTAAGGAGAAAATAACTAAGTCACATCAGCCATAGCCAGAAGCGCAACTGACCCATTGACGTCCTTGTTACAAAAAATCATTAAACGGACTAGAGTTAAATCCGCTTAAACAAAGTGGCAAAATTTCATGAAAATTAAAACTTGAAATTTCAGAGATTTTTGAAAGATATTGACGGTTCCTTTTCAGGTCTCGCAAATTGTAAAAATTGTGACTTTCTTCTATTTTTGTGTGTTTGAGCGTGAGTTGCATACTCCAGCCCCTGAAAAATATGGAATATCAATATCTCACAGCCTCGTGAAATTCCATGAAACATTTCACTGAAATTTCCAATCTTTCATTTCTTTCTTCATTCAAAATTCTTCATTCTTTTTTCAAAATTGTAACTTTTCTTTTATTTTTGTGCGTTTGATTGCGGGTTGCATTCTCTAGTCTCTGAAAAATATGAGATATTTCACAGCCTGATGAAATTCTATGCAATGAAATTTCCAGTCTTTCATTTCTTTCTCACGTTTCATGCCACCCTGCGCGCAAAGTATGTTCAGAAGAGTTGGTTCGCCGTGCAGCGTGGGGATCGTGATCAAAACGGCAAGGATGGATGTTGCGATGAGCGGGAAGAATCGGTGAAAGGCGCGCTTGTATCTGGGCCGAAGTACGCCCGAAACGCGTGGTAAAAAGCGGGGTAGCAGGTGTGGGTGCCAACGCCGAGGTCAGGAGCCCCGGGGGTGAATCGGGCGGGATGGGGTGGCGAGGGGGCACCAAGTGTTTTGCGTGTCTTGTTTATGCCAGTTAAGCAGTATTTAAATTACCCGCCTGCCACGGCAACATCGAAATTACATTTTTCTTCGCCTCGCACGGCGGCGTTGCCGCATTGCCGAGCCACGGATCGAAGGATTGCAGAAACGGTTAGAGTATCTTCATAAGAAAAGTAAATCGTCACTTCCGGCACAAGTATCACTAGAGTCCCTTCATACTGAGTGTCAAGACAATGTGAATCAATTTCTGATTGGTTCCCGTATTTTAGGCCCTCACACTGTCACAAACGGGAATAAAGATTACGTTTTCACCGATTGCAAAGATTATAATCTGGAATGGACCAGGAATTAACGGGTTCGGCAGCGAACAAACGGAATGAGAAAAGGAATGGAGAAAGGAATTTGAGAATTGGCCGATCAAAGATTATAAAATACGTTCAATTTCTTTAATCTTTATTCCCGTTTGTGACTCCATGAGGGGGTGTTGTCTTGACTCTCAGTATAAAGGGACTCTAGGTTAGAAAATCTTCATCAGAAAAGTAAATCGTCACCTCCGGCCCAAGTATTACAAGGGCCACTTGCAACTGCAAATTTCGATATTTTTTTCGTTAAATTTTAAATTTCGAGGGGTGACTATCCGGGAAAATTTTACGAGTAAACCAATGGAACCATTTTTAATACCTCAAAATTTTGTAAAAACGGAATTATGAGCCTCCAAAGTTTCCAAATGTTGTCCAACCTCTCCCATTGACTCGGTCCGCTGTGCGACGTTTCAAAATTTCCGCCGCCATTTTATTTTTTTACAGAGAAATAATTGGTTGAACTTGTTTGACGATTTCTCTGAATTTCATCGGCAGCGCAAAGGAATGCAGTGAAATTTTCGGACAGCTGCGTTGAACAATGTCTCTGTAAAAAAATAAAATGGCGCCTGAAATTTTTAAACCTTGCATGGTGCTTGTGATACTTTGGCTGGAAGATGACGAACCAGCGCCGTGTGGAATCGAAAGTGCCTTTATGGAGAGAGTCGCGTCACCGCGAGTCCAGCAGGTCGATCATTGAATCGTTATCAAACGAACATGATCAATAAATCCCTATCTTTGCAATGCTATTTATCGATCAAAGTCATTCGATAACGATTCGACAATTGAATCGAGGAAAACGGGCAAGATATACAGTGATCACTTTTTTTCATAATCTCTGGTATTTATCTCTAGCCCTTACAAGAGTCGGCATTGCGGGCTGATTATTGAAATTGATAGACAAAGGGTAACACACAAGCCAAAGGGTGAATAGAGTGATCCTTTTGGTGAAAACGGGTGGTTGTCATAGAGTTATGAAGATGATGGACTAACTACAGGTTCTCTCGTGGGTTGCTGTTAGTTAATCTATCACTCATCTCCTTTGTCAATTATTGCAACCACCAGCTTCCATCAATTATATCGCTCCATTTTCTCTTTATCTATCACGTTGTCCTTTAATTTCGATAATCATCCCGCTGTTATCCGCGGAAGTTCCCACTGCCTCGATCCTTATACCAAACTCAGATACAAATAGGATATGCCATACAGACTCATTTCCTCTCATGCCGTTGGATTCTTGAGGTAAATATTCGCGCAAAAGAACTCCGAATTTGGAACATTAGGTATCACCTAAAATCTGGCTTAAATGTTACTCTGCAAAGCACCAGCCAATAAAAAGTTTAATGCTGAGTAAATGAAATTAAATCGTCTATAGTCCCAATGCAAGTTTTAGGGGATTAATTAAAAAACTCCTTCAAAGTAAGTGCTTTTGTGGTTCCATTATCTCCCATCACACGAATGGCTTTTTTACGCCTATGCTAATAATAAATTATACGTTTTCTTGTTTTAAACCCGAATAAAGGGGTACCTCAAAGGTCTGATTATGATTGATTTTATTTGAAAATATGCCTCACGTTAATCTCAAGCAGTGAGTCAAAGGATTCTGGATGAATTTAAGTAGACTTTTAAAGTCAGTCATAATGAATACTGGTCGTCGCGGCTTGACAAAAGCTATCGAATATCTTTTGTAAAGTTATTTCCGACTTTTACTTCTTAGAGCCACATGAATTCTCCAAAGCAAATAGTTGAACTGGGTTTAAAAGACTCGCACCAAGTTGCATTTTAGAAAAATGAGTCGGAAATGTAGTCATAACCTTTCACCCTATTTAAAATGAAAAATCGAGAAGAAAATGGAACATGGAAATAGTTGTTAAAGTTCGTTCTTGAAATTGAGAATTATTGATGACAAAATTTCAAACTTCCACTTCTCGGGTCAAATTTACGTAAATCGTCGTTACGTTATGAATGACACCCCCGGAGCCGTTCAAGGAAAAATGTCAAACAGCTTGCTTTGAATGAATGAAACAAAAACATTAGTCTTGAAATAATCACAATGTCAAATTTTTTTCTCTCTTGAGAAAGTCCAATTATTAAATGGTTAATTTTCCTGGATTATTTGCGCGGGACTCATTGCGCGATCATTGAACTTACAACTCGGTAAATCGAGGTTTCCGGGGGTCAAGCGCACTATTCTGCTCGGCGCGACATCGCTAACGGTTTCGGAGTTGAATTGGGCTATTGTTGCTTGTTTAATCGTGTTGGCCTTGGTGTCAACATTGATCTGTTTAAGCGGGGGTTGAAGGAAAGGACCGGGGCCAGCACGGGGGATTGGTGGGTGTTTACGTTGTTCCCTAAACGACGACAATGAGCGATCGAATCAGTTCGAACCCACGTGGGAGAAATTATTTTCGTTCACATCGACACCTCCCTGTTGCCACCTGTTCCGGATGTGTCCCCTACGGTTTTTCATAATCAACTTGCGCTTTTCACGTCGGATTTTTACTTTCTCGCTCCCCTATAGGGTAGAGGAAGTATTGTCATCCTGCAAGGGGGAAAAAAGTTGAAATTTCATCATTTCTAGACGTTTTAAGGTCCTAGGAGTCAAAATAACCATACTTGAAAAAATGTGTGTCCGTCCGTCCGGCGCGGCGTCCCCCAAATCTGTTAGCGATATCTCAGAATCTATTTGTTCGATTTCATCAAAAATTTGCAGAGAACACCATATCTATGGTCTTCTTATTTTAAGATGATTCTATGCAAACTAGGGACGAGATCTAGGGACGTCACCACCATGTTGCGCTGCCTCACGGTTCGTGTCTTGTAGTGACAGTAATTGGATCGCATTTTGCAAAAAGGAATCAAGAGCATTCCAATGTTGCTGGGATTGTGCGACGTACATTCTTTGCAATTAGATTACTGAAATCATGAAAGAAAACCAGATTTACCAAGGTAACTTTTGTCTTGCATTCATAGTTTCTTGAGAGTGAAGATAAAATTTGTATAGATGATCAGTCTATATTTGCAGGGTAAAGAAAGTTTCTTAATCTTAGCGACTCTTGGTTCCTTTTCGCAGAGTGATATCAAATTATAGTAATGTACAAGATAATGCACGCAACTGGTCCATAACGTGTATCAGCATCGATGCTGATGTAAAATGACATCAAATTTGTGAAGATTCGTCGAAAATTCGTATCGGAAACTACCAAGATGGACGTTGCTCATTGACTCGATGTGTAGAGAGAGATGGCGTGTTGATAACTCTCTCTTACACATTAAGTCAATGAGCGACGTTCGTTTTGTCAGTTTTTTCAGATACATATACATATAGATTTTCATCGAATCCTCACAAAGTTGATGTCATTCTACTCAGTGGTGATGCTACTACATGATAATGATTATTTTCATGCATTAACTTGTTCGTAACGATAATTATTGGTTCTCAAGTATAGGAGCAGCACGGCGGATTTTTCTCAAGTTGATTATTCTCCCGCGCCAAGAAAAACGCCGTTTGAATATCCAGATGTTGTCATATTTCTTCCAATAAAACGCTCAATTTCGAAAAGCAACGATTCATTTTTCTTAGAATTTTTCAGATACTCAATGTTAAGCAGTGGATCAAATTCTCTGAAAAATCAGGAGAAGAATATCCAAATATGCTTCTCCAAAAATCATTGTTTCATCGAAGGAAATTTGGCAACTTCTGGAGGCTCATACGAAGTTTTCTCATAGCAAAGAAATATGAGATACAATCAAGTCACGCACCGGCAGTATACGCAAAATTATTATTACCTTAATTTGGACCGAATTAACAGGGAGTTTCCTTGATATTTTTATTTTTTGTCATGGTTATATTGGGTATATAATTAGGACCAAAGTACATAATATTCCTGCTATCAGGTAAATATGTCACATATTTTTTTTCATAAATTTTCCCGATAAATTAGATTTTGACCATAACAAAACAAGAAAAAAAAAAAAAAAAATACGTCTCACCGTCCTGGGCAGCTGATTTTTTTGTATACCAATGGAACATCATGCATTTCCTCGCGAGATTTCACATGCAGAAGTTTAGCATTCAAGTACCTGACGTCATCCGCTAATTGTCAATGTCGTTCCTTAACAGATTCGTCTAACCTCTTCCCTCGCTTTTGAACGTGGCAAACCTGCCCGAGTGCCCGTGCGTACACGGATTTGAAAACGTGTGTAAAACCACCTCCTCCCCCTCCGGCGCGAACTGTTCGCCGACACGTCAACAATTACAATCAATCAGAGAGGGCGCGACACCGTGTTTCGTTAATAGTGTTCACGATCAAGGTTCTGGGCAGCGGGGGTAAGGGTGGGGGGGGAGGTGTTCCCGTCGGTGATGACAAAATAATACCCATGCTCGAAAACACATTTTACACCCGCCCGGGGAGGAGGCTGCGCCTTTTAAGTTAAAACCCCCGATTTTCCCGCGGATTCTCGGTGGAGTTATGCGGTTTTCGCCGAGCAGTTCTAGTTCGCTTTCGGATTCCGATAGCGATCCTCGAAATCCGAAGCCCCCCGCCCCCTTTCGTTTTCTGAGCCCCCTTGACACACTGGCACTCGGGAGCTCTAAATCAACGCGCTGGGGATGGCTCGCGCTTTTCCCGTCGGGAGAGATGAAGTCGCGTTTTTTATCTGGTCACGGATTCGATCAGTCGCGTTACGCAGCAATCTATGTAAAAACAAAAGATGCAATACTTATTGGATTTAATTTTGCAATAAGGAACCACTATCTCTGGCTCTTTCGCAAAATTACCTTTCTGCAGAGCGAAACCAATGGCATATATGTTGTTTCTAAAATGAGCCAGAAATAGTGGTTCCTTTTTGCAAAATGTAGTCCTATTATGCATTGCACTTGCGTTTTTTCACATTCGTGATGGCAAAAATTTTGGGTCAACTATGCGGGGGGGGGGGGGTGTTATTTCGGTGGCTTCGAGCAGAATCGTCGTAATTGCATTTTTTCTGTCTCGGGACATCACGAGATACTTGCACGATTGTCTTATACCCCTCGATGCATGCCATTGGGCTGCTTTTTGCAATTATGAAATATATTTTCTGGCCCATCCTAGACACATCGTATGTGTTATAAGCTTCCTTGTGCAGTTAAGTGCTTGTATGGATGAAGCAGGAGTAGTAGTTTCCAATTTTAAAATGGACTCCAACTATCCATTTTGAAGTTATTAATTCCACGTTGGATGGTAGGTGTCGCTACCAAATCTCTTGCAAGTATACAGAAATTCCTTTCCTAGGCACATAAAAATTGAAACTAACGCGATGGTCCCAACAGTGGATTATATATCTGTTTAGCAGTAATGAGCCATAGTTTCTGGTTCATTATAGGAACAGCAGCTGTATATTGGTATTCCTTTTTGCTACTTGGTGCTTCCGTAAATGATACAGAAATAGGGGTTTCAAATTGCGAATAATCCCGAGACGCATTTAGAGTTTAAAATTACCCGGAAAAACCGTCAAAGTAATTGACAATTTTGCGCTCCACTCGTAAGATATAATTGCGTTTATTACTTTCACTGAAAATGTAAACGCTGCATATAATAATTCTGGTAAGTCTTAATGTAATTTAAAACATTTAAAATTGTTCGCGCATCTTAGACAGTACTTGGAACTGTCCTTGATTGTATGGGATGTTGGAACGTACTCAAAAGTCATTGATTTAAGCTTTAAAAGTTGTCATTAACTCTACAGGAGTAAATTGTCAGTTCTCGTCGGTAGCACCGTTTATGAGTGATATTTTAAAGCCAAAATTTGTCGATAAATCCTTTGATGCAAAGCTTGTCGATACGATCCCATTTTTAAAAGGTCCGAGAGCAACAATATGCATGATAAAGCTTTTAAAGTCGTATAAAATAAAAAACTGTTGAGTGGGTGTAGGATGAAACCGCATTGTTACTCCTGTCGGGAGAATGATGGCGGTTTAGCGAGGATCATTTTTTATCGCCAACACCCGGAATTCGCGTAATGAGTCATCGGAATCTCAACCATTGAAGTAGTAATTTCCATTGAAGTAGTAATTCCAATTCCCCTCGAACCGTGGGCACGAGAAATATTTCACCGATGCTGGAGTCATGAGATGGATCAAATGCCGATCCAGGTAATTACCCTTTTCAAGGGGTAAAATCGTAAAAAGCTGTTATTGATCGATCAGAGAGGTGACATTTCGTTGAGAACGTACGTTACAGTGTTGCGAGGTTGAGGACCAGTCCGGATTGCGATACTGCTCTTAGTTTTTGAGCCCACCCTCTGGACCACACTTTGCAATTAGGAACAATTTCTAGCTCATTATAGATACAACACGTGTGCCATTAGTTTCCATGTGTAGAAAGGTGCGTTTATGTATGGGCCAGAAAGTTTAGTTCCGAATTTTAAAATATAGTCTTTTTATCTGTCGGAACCTATTTATACGTAAGAATATTTACCTTTTTACTGTAACCTTTGTCTTTATTTTTACCACCAATTTTCTTTACGTAGAAGTAGTATTATCATTCGCGACTTCTTGAACAAATAGCGAGTATTTACGAATTCCTTCCCCATCACATTTTCAATTTATTTAATAACCTGGACTTTTAAGAAATTGCTCGAATTTACTTCAAATCCTCGAATCAGCCAACATTTTAAGCTGAACTTTGTGATTGGCCAGCTTAGTCAGTTGCTCTCTTTTCATCGCTTATGTCCGGTGGAATTAATGGCAAGCTATCGGCACCACAAGATGTGCGTCAGTTCTATCCGAGTAGGCACGTTAAAAAAGACGGCTCACAAACCCGATCTATTCTTGTCCTGTCCGGTGAACGAACACAAGATGTCAACGAGCAGGCTGCAAGAGATAACTATTCGTGCTCCAATGCTTGCGAGATTGCCTATCCGGTCAATTGAAGGGGTTTCACGAACTTCCTTTAATTCAAGCAAATCCGTTAGCTGCATCGCTTGGTTCTAAAAGAACATTTTACTGATATTAGACCATAAATTTGCGAGCTGCTAAAAGAATGGAAAAAGAAATGCTCCGGTATGGGTGTCCCCTTGGGTGATCTCGAAACTCTGTTTACTCTGTGCTTTGCTGATGACCAGGTGGTGGTTGCTCAAGATCAAGATGACGCGGAATACATGATGCGCAAGTTAGTAGAAGAGTATCGGAAGTGGGGTCTGGAAGTCAGCATATCCAAATCTGAGAAGATGACTTTTGGCGGTGATCAGCAAAGCATTGAGTTGGAGGATGGGCAGCAGATCAAAGGCTGCGAGCACTTTAAGTACTTGGGAGTGCGGTTGACCCAGGATGGAAGGACGGATCAAGCTATCAGGGAAAAGAACACCTTAGCAAGGAAGGCTATAGCGATGTTAAATGGAATCCTCTGGGATCAGCGGATTTCCAAAGATAACAAGAGGAGGATATACAACGCTGTAGTCAAAAGTATATTAACATACGGATGTGAAGTTTGGCAGCTGAAGAAACGGACACAGGATTTGCTAAGAGCAAC
Organism: Bemisia tabaci; assembly: GCF_001854935.1. Lineage (NCBI taxonomy): Eukaryota > Metazoa > Arthropoda > Insecta > Hemiptera > Aleyrodidae > Bemisia > Bemisia tabaci. The sequence goes on from NW_017547136.1 coordinate 1,178,343, forward strand.
GGAGATGGATTTCTGGAGAAGGTCAGCAGGAATTTCTAGGAGAGATCGGGTCCGTAATGATAGAGTGCGTCAGATAATGGAAGTCGAAAATGACATCGTGTTCGACGTCATGACCAAACAACTTGTTTGGTATGGTCATGTCAATAGGATGACGGAAGAGAGGCTGCCAAAAAAGATGCTTGATTGGGTTCCTCCTGGGAGGAGACGTAGGGGACGCCCAGTGAGAGGTTGGCGACAGGGGGTGTTAAATGAGATAAGAGATTGTCATCTCCCTGATGACCTGTGGGAAGACCGAGCTTTGTGGCGATTAGGCGTCGCACAGCGCCAAAGAGCGCTATAAAAGCGACTCATATATATATATTTGCGAGCTGATTATTGAAATCGATAGACATAGATATGGACAAAGAAGACAAAGGGAAAATGGAGTGAACTCATTGGTTGAAACGGGGGGTTTTTACAGGCTAAGGGGGAAATAATAGATTAGCCATAGGTCCCCTCGTGGGTTATCGTTAGTTGATTACATACCTCCTTTGTCCATTGCAACTACCCACTTTTACCTTCGAGATAGCTCCGTTCTCTTTTTCCCCTTTGTCCCAAGCTTTGTCTATCAACCTAAATAATCAGCCCACAGGTAGCTCATTTAAATTAGTTCACTGAAAAAAAAAACACATTGGATCTAGTGTCTAGACTCTTAAAACATCGACAAGAAAAAATACTCTTGATTCAATCGGATTTTTGCTTGAATCAAGAACCAAGCCTCTTAATTTGAGCGGATTTCCTTTTGATTTAAGCAAAAATCTGATCGAATCAAAAGTACTTTTTCTTGTCAATGTTTTCAAGATTATGGACTCTAGATCCAATGTGTTTTTTCCCAGTGTTCGGTCGGATTT
>NW_017547136.1:1179237-1200558 GCF_001854935.1 Bemisia tabaci
GGGGGGGGGGGGGGTGATTTGATCGTGAAAATTCGGTCGTTTCTGTTGTATAGCCACAGTAGTTTAGACCTACCAGCCTTGCGTCTCCAACGCCAACTCGTTTTCATCGGTGTCGGAGCTTAGCGCTCGTTGCTGAGTTGCATCCAACTAATCCGGCAACAGCGCGCGGAGGCTGATCCGGAGCCCGCGACCAGGTCGTTCCCTTTCCATCACTGTCACTTGGCGGGACGACGGGGATCAGGGAAATTAAAAATCGGGGCGGGGAACATCAGGGACCAGGGGCCGGGGGGACGGCGAGAAAAGCTCCCCCGATCCAGGCGTCGCGCGCTCCGCCCGGCCAACGGAAAATAAACCCACATGAAAAGGCCGCCACCGGCGGACAGAATCAATAAATATCCCTTATTGATTGGCAACGCATTTGCTCCGACCGCAAAAGGGCGGATTTGCATAGGTCATCGTAACGCAGATGCGCGGTTTCGTCGGACGGGACAGAGCCTGGGTGCGGTTCTAATCCGCACATCAAAATATTCATACTCCTCGACTGTGCCGTACGGGGGCGCGGCGAGGGGGCGACGGGGAGATGGAGGGGGTTGAAGGGGATGGGGGTGGGGGGCTATAAGAAGCGCACAAAGTCGATAACTGTCGTCTGCTCGAGATTAGAATTGATTTCTTGTCCCCGGTTCATCTTGCGCTCTTTGTAAAGCCGCGGGTCATCATCGCTGGCAGTGGAGAAGGGACTTAGCGTTTTCAACTTGCATACAACAAGTTGAGCGCTACAGTGTCCTTTGTCGTTAGTTGAGCGTTCTTTAATTTAAATCTCGACTGATGAAAGGCTCCGGGTCAAAGCCTTAATGGGCCTGTTGCAAACGGCGACTGGGTAAAAAGGAGAGTCGGTCTGTGAGGTGAATCTAAGAAAGGAAAACAAGCAGGAAGCTCCAACGCATTGGCGTCGGAGAGCGGCTCTGGGGGCAGTAGTTGTAGTCAAGAATGAGGGCCTAGACACATTTTGTCATTGATGTACAATCCGACAACTGTCGATTCATGTTTTTTAACTTAGCAGATTTACGTAGCCGGTGTATAAATGTGTATTGGGCTTTGATATGGCGAATACATGGCATTATCACTTGTTGTATACTTTTAATTTTGAAAGCTCTTTGGAGGTCCGCTTCCTAAAAAATCTCTGGTTGATAAGTCGTTTAGCGAGGCTGCAAAAAATTTGCATTTTTATATCTGAAAGTGTAGGTATTAGTTTTTTGTATAATTGTTTTTTTGGATTGCTGGAAAAGTAACGCATACTTCTATAATTTAGGACTGAGTCAGGGAAATATAAGGTTCGTTAAATAGTAAATATTCCTAGTACCGTGTGACACTATTGTTAACGAAAAGTTTTTGCAACTTGTCAAAGAGGTTGTTGAATGATCTTCGAATAACTTTTGATGAGCTAGAGGTAATGGTTCTATCTGCAGCTCGTTAAGGGCCCGTTCGCCAAAACTAATCGGAACTGTATGAATGAATTGCTCCTTTTAAAAATCAAAACAATATCGAATTGCGATATATTACACAGTTAAGATAGGGCTATGTCCTGTCGTAAGCGGCGACATACAGTCGATATCATTTCAATAATCGCCCCAATGGCCACGATAGTTGTTAGACGTTTACGGTTTCCCTGGTAACCTTTGTTTGCTATCAGCTGATATCAAGTAATATGACTAGGAAGCTCCAACTCAGTGGTTAAAGCTTCCTTAACCGCGAAAACTTTAAAATTCAAATTTTCAAATTTTGAACGTAAAGTACATTTTTTCCATCACGAGATAAAAGCACAAACAAGTTTTGAATTGTTGACTGTATCACCATGATTCCAAAAATACAATACACAACATAGCATTGACTAACAATAAAACAGTATGCAATAAAATAAAGTCATGACAAGGAACATAGCCGAAAATGGCGCCGATTCCCATCAACCAACGCGCGGTCTCTACAATGTAACATGCTGCATTGATACTCCCCAGCTGGGACCGTCCGGAATAGCAGCTCTAGTGCAAGCACCAGAGCCGCTAAAAAGGTTATTTATAATATCCGTTCCATCGCCTCCTCCAATATCAAAATGCTTTCCGTGCTTTTTATTGTATGGCTAAAGCAAAATTTACACATTTTTGTTAAATAATGCGTATTACATGTTTCAATCTGTAATTTGTGAGTGCCATTTTACTGTTTGCGTGTGACCTGTACCGAAACTGGACTGCGTTTTGCAAGAAGGAACCAAGAGCATTCCAATGTTGCTATGATTGTGCAATCTACATTCTTTGCAATTAAACTACTGAAATCATGCAAAAAAGTGCATTTACATAGGTAATTTGCGTCGTGAATTTATAGTTTCTTGCAAGTAAAGATAAAACTTGTTTAGATGATCGATTTATATTTGCAAGTTGAAAATATTTGTACAATCTTAGCGACATTGGAGTGCTCTTGGTTCCTTTTTGCCAAATGCAGTCCAACTTTGAAGGTATGGCGATTTCCAAAACGAGTCCGCGATGGAGATCAAGGCATTTATATGAAAGTTTTAATGAAATAACAACTTCATGAATAAAGCGCCAATATTTAGAAATGTAACTGAATTTACGATCTTGGTGACGCTAATAAACGTAAGTCTCTGAATGAAACTATAAAGGAGTCAAGCCCTCATACCTTATATTTCTGTTTAGCATATCGACGGTGTAAGTCTTTGCTTCAAATTTTGCTTGAAATCGCGCTTTTTCCAATCTGCAATAAATATCAACGCACATTGGCGCCTACGAGACTGCAGGAATACTTCACGCATTGCACCAAACACGGTGCGGTCGCCGGCCTGCGCACAGGGCATATTAGCGCCTACAAGACTGCATGAATACTTCACGCATTGCACTAAACACAGTGTGGTCACTGTTCTGCGTGAAACGGTATATCGACGGTGTCAGTCGGCAATCACATAACTCGGTTTGCGACGTTGCAGACTTCCTGTCATACTTTATTTTTTAAACGGAAAACTACTCAACGACAATTCTTTAAAACTGCCGTGATTTTTCTTCTCTGTGCAAAGATAATTCTGCAAAAACTTCAAGGAATGATATCAATTTCTTCTTCTTTAAAAAATAATAAAGAGGCGGAGATTTTCACACACCGCAAACGAGTTATGTGATTGCCGACTTGCACCGTCGATATATACGTTATACGTCTAAATGACTGTACTTTCACTCAATATTCGAACAAGGAAATCCTTTACAATCGAAAGAAAAGCCCCGCCATACTCGCCACAGCCTACCTTCTCCTCCTTCTTGAGTATACATATGAGAAGAGGGCCAGCGGGCTGATCGTTGAAATTGGTGGAAAAAACTATAGGCTAAAAAGACAAAAAGGATATGATGGGATCCCATTGGTGGAAGCGGGTGGTTACAATGGACAAAGGAGGTAGTTAAAAGACTAACTAACGGTAACCTGAAAGAGACCCCTTAGTTAGTCCATCATTTTCTCCACTTGGCTGTAAGAACCACCCATTTCAACCGATAAGACTGCTCCATACCCTTAATGTCTTCTTTGTCTATCAATTTGTCCATGAATTTCAACAATCAGCCTTTAGAAATATCTCTACTCGGAAACGAGAACCCTATTTGGAAGGAGTGCAGGGTGTCTGCTAAAACAGACTTGCCAAAAATCAGTACTTTTACAGTACATTCCCGGAAAATTCATTATTCCATGGACAGAAAAATCCAGTACTTTTTCAGTTCCTCCAATTGACGAAATTCGGCAAATTTCAAAAATTTGAATTTCCCTCTCACATTGCGACAAAAGTGACAACAAAAAATGAAAAAATTTCGGACCTCCTCGCGGAATTCCGCACTTTTTCAGTACTTCCGGACCGCCAAAATCAGTACTATTTCCGTACTTTCCAGAAATTCCGGACTTGTAGATACCCTGTAGTGAGGAGTCACCTCGATTAGTGCAAAATTAGGCTAAGTGACTGGACTTGCTCACAATATTCGGGTCAAGAAATCCCATACGATCGGAAAATGTGCCTCCACATATCCTACCACACTCGCTCCCCCCCCTCCTTTCAACGAGTATAAGCGAAGGGGAGGGGAGGGGAGAATATCTATTTTCGAGTCGGGCACGGAGCCAAAAGCGCTCAACAAGCGGGATTACGGAGCGTTTAGGCGGCGGCGGAGCGGGCACTGCACAATGCACGCGTCTTTCCCAGCCTCCGGGAAAAGACCGCGCGCGCGGAAATATGATTTTCTAAACGATGAAAAGATATTAGCCCCGGAGAAAGGACCGAGGGGGACGGAGGGGAGGGCGGGAGGAGGGGGGGATGATAACGCCCTCTCGAATCGACGGGGGACGCGGCGGGAGCCACCCGCGTTTAACCCCGTTCCGCTCAACAAATGAAGATATCATTTTTATCAATTATGAACGCGCGAGTTCCCTCTCGCTGGTCAATCATTTGCGCGGATATTAATGGCCGCCGCCGGGCGCCCGCAACGGGGAGGCGCCCGGGCCATTGTCTTCGCCCCGGGAAAAATACGGGCTCTACCTTCCCGATTTTTACGACGGATTTCGTGTCAACCCACGGTGATACTATTGTTGCCGGCCGTGGACCATGAGCACCACATCGGTGGTTCCCGGGTAAAAGAGGCCGTAATGCTTTCAATATTTTGTATCTACAACACCGACATCCACACTGCCGTGCTAAGGAAGAGCGCCGTGTAAGCCTTCAGACGTAGCCAAGTTTCTACCACACTGGAGAAAACAACACATTGGATCTAGAGTCCAGACTCTTAAAAACATCGACAAGAAAAAGTACTCTTGATTCAATCAGAATCTAGCTTAAATCAAGAACCAAGCCTCTTAATTTAAGCGGATTGCGTTTTGATTCAAGCAAAAATCCGATTGAATCAAGAGTATTTTTTCTTGTCAATGTTTTCAAGAGTCTGGACTCTAGATCCAATGTGTTTTTTTCCAGTGCAATATTATTTTCCAACATTTTTGGACGATTTTGTGCGCAATTTAATCTAAAATGTCTGAAGATTTCAAGGAAAAATATCCATAAATTTTGTCAAGAATACACGTTTTATCAAGGGAAATCTGACAACTCTTCAATGTCGATACGGCGTTCTTCCTTAGCACGGCAGTTTAGAACACGAACAGTAATATAACGCATACACACGCATGAAGGCGTGTCTAGCATCGATCCGTCATCTGATTTGTCCTCCTTTGGAAACTCTAAAAGCTTATATTTTCGTTCATTGATATCTTTTTACCATTGGCTTTTTCGTAGACTTTTCATAAAGAAGCGCCCCTCAATATGTGTTCTCTGATGAACATAAAAATAAGCAGTTTTAATCGAATATTTTATGTTCAGCTCCTTCTGGTGTCTCGTTCTACTGTGCATCGCGGGCAGAGGAAGCCAAAATGCCTTCAACGTTTTGGGTCCGCAACCCGGACGTCCGCAAAACACGAATAGTTGCATCAAGGCGCTTCTATTATTGTCACATCGTGTTTGGGACGTATCCGTATTGTCTCTCGTCCCTTCACCCTTATGGTCGAATTGGCTCCCGTTGGAAGATAGGTCTCCGTCCACCAATTGGATCCCGTTTGAAATGAGTGACGCGCGCTTGTCACGCCTGTATAATGCAGTGTGGCATGCAGTGCGTGAACCAGAACCACATTCTCTGAAAGAAAAGAAAAAAATAAGAGGGAGTAAGTTTCGAGTTTTTCTTATCAGGGAGCAGAACAAACACCACAGGAATTTAAAATGAGTTTTGTTTCATGAAAATGATGGAAATTTGATAAAACTAGGTAGCAGCACTTTTGGAAGTTTCAACTTTTGTTCTTTTTAAGAAAACATTGGGATTGTACTTTTGCCAACCTTTTTTAAGAACAGATAGGAGCAGAGCCCGAGAGTTGGTTCCTTCTCCCTAAACACTGCCATTTTGAGCACCGGTCTAAATTCGTAAGCCGGAAGTGTGGTAAATCGATATCGCGGTGATTGGAAGGAGAGGATGGAAGGAGAGGGTGAGAGGGGATGAGACGTGATAAACATAGGCGAGCTTGAGGAGCAAGATTGTTTATTAATTTCAAGAGCTTCATCCCTGCTTTTATCCTCTGGAAAGGAGGGTATCAATGTTGCCTCGGAAGGGTATAAGCGGTGAATCGGAACAAGCGGTTGCCCGTGACGTCAGAAGGGTGAATTGTTATCAGAGCAAAAGGAGCAAAGAGCAATCAAGGAAAAGCGTCGTTATCATACGATGCGATGTTAATCCCTTTCGCCAGTCTTATACTGCCGTGCTGAGGAAAAACGCCGTATGAACATTCGAGAGTTGCCAAATTTCCTTCGATAACATGTTTATTTTTGAGTAATGATATGTATATTTTCCCTTGAAATTTTCAGGAACTGTAGGTGAAATTGCGAACAAAATTATCTGGAAAATTGGAAGGAAAATATTCAGAACCTTACCAGGAAATTTTTGTTTTATCAAAGGAAATTTGGCAACGCCTGGAGGTTTGCGTGGCGTTTTTCCCTAGCACGGCAGTACAGAAGTTGGGAATTTGGGATGCTTTTGTCGTGAACTGCCGTGAAAGGCGTGAGCGCTGTTAGTTTAGGGCATTCAAAACATAGGCTCCCAGAGGTAAATTTTTAGCTCCGTTGTGAAATTGTAACGGTTGTGAATGACATAATCTAATCTTAGGGACAGAAGATAAGCACGATTTTAACCCTGGTAAGCCTCTATCGTCTATCTTTTAATCTCCAAAATAACTCCACAGCTGAACCTGGCAGGCTCGGCTAAGGAGATTGTTTTCATTGGAGCTACTTTTGAAATTTAGTGCGTTTTTACCGAACGGATTTTTATGGGATTTTTTCTGTGGAGAAATATGTATCCTTATTTACATTAAGTACGTTAAAAAAAATATCAGGGGGAAAAATAAATTGCCGAACAGGAATTATTCTCGATTAGACTAAAAAACATTTAATGTTTCGAGCATTCCTCGAAAATAAAATCGATTCTTTTCATAATGCGCATAGATTGAATTGTCTCCTTGAAAAGGGGGTTTGAAAATATTGTCTTTTTCTTCTTTTTTAAGAGGATAGGGGTGGGTAAAGGCGTCTTTAATGGAAGACGACTCTCTCGTAACGCATGACGCACATATTTGTGCCACCTGAATCATTTCGCGATTTTCAGACTTAATTCTTTCTTGAAATGAACGATTCGAGTCTCATATTCCAAAATTTTCACGAACTTTATTGTGTGGGCGGACTACTGAAAAAATCCTCCTTTCTCCCGCTCAAAGATCGGTGACCATCCATATTGAAATAAAAACATTATTTTCCGAACGTCGCATAGGACTACCGCTTTAAGCTCATTTGAAAATATTTAGAATTTGCAGGTATCGGAAATTTTGGGAATTTCATGTTTTAGAGGAAACTGCCGAGTGAACTGAGCAAGAGGAAATCCTTGGTTTCTAAAATGAGCAATTATTAGAGGATGTATATGACTAAATGACCTAAACTGCTAAAATGCATGTGTTGAAATGGGGAATGCCATCTAATGACGTCACAAGGTGGCAGATTTCTTCACTTACAAATCTGTTTTTCTAAAACCCATATCAAATAAAATTATGAAAAATACTGCGAACGCAACTCATTGAGAACTCTCAAATGCAGCAATAAAAAAAAAAATCTCGCACAAATTCTACATCGGACCATTACATATCACTACACGCTATCTTCTTTTTTTTTTTTTTTTTGTATATCCAATCGTTTATGTTTGATTTTCAGCTAAAAAAACTACCTTTTCTTTGATTTTTGGACAAAAAACTACTGCTTCTTTTCATTTTAATATCCACAAGTCGGAAGAAAAATGACCATTTCGAAGATAAAGGAATTGTTATGAGTCCAAAACAATAAGTGGATAAGTGAACGGGCGATCCGGAAAGCAGTGGTCCTCGGATTCTGTTTACCGCACAGTGGATCGAGTCAATGCGAGAGGTCGGACAAACTTTGGAAGTATTAAAAGCTTATAACTGCGTTAGATCAAAACTTTGAGATTTTAAAAGTGGTTCCATCGGTTCCCTCGTGAAATTTGCTGCGAGCGTACCCCTTGCAATCTAAAATGTGACGAATTAAACATCAACATTTTTAGTTTTAGTTAAAAATGTCATGTCCGACCTCTCTAATTTACTCGATCCACTGTGTGCCGGCGGTAAAGCAGCGGAACGGTACAAAGAGTAAACAACGACTCAATTTCCTCTCGAACTTGGAACTTGAGTTAGAGCGAGTGCTGGATACTTGGCGAATAAAAATGCACCATAAGTTGGCTGCGACTTTTAATGCCCCCGCCAACCCTTTAGACCCCTCTCTCCCGGGTTTTGGAATCGTTGTCACTCGAAATAACCGATAACTGCGAGTCGTTCCCGCGATTATGAGCTCCAGCGCACCGCTGCGCATACTGATAAACAATGAGGAGATGCAGCGTTGTCGAATAGAGCAAGTCAAAGTACATTAGGTCACCAACAGTAAGATCTCGAGGAAAAAAAATATTCTAACTTTGCGACCCTCCACAGGATAAGGGGTCCTAGAGCAAAAAAAAACTGAAAATTGATCTGTTGAAACACTGTTAAAAATCAATGATTTACTCTGAATGAATGACCGGCGCAAAAAAGAAGCTCAGCGCAAATATCACTCCCGCTCCGAATTGGCTGGCTAACTTAACTGCGGAAAACACGTGACGAATTAATTGAGTTCCCCCAGGAGAGCGTAGATTCAAATCGGAGCCAAGGAGAGATGTGTGGCAATGTGGTAGAGTACTCGTCCTCTCGGATTTTTAACAATAGACCAGAGCAAACAGTGTCATCCGAAAATTGTGGGACAAACGTGCGTAAGAAAATCAAACAAAATCGAAAATGAGCCAAGAAATATTTGGGAAGTTAGAAGAAGTTAATGAAAATCCAAAGATTTTTGATGATGCAATACACTAGCGAACATTTTATCCTGTTCACTGATTACTTTGCTTTGAATTTGCGATTTGGACGCAGCAAATCACCCGGTCACACACGATAATAAATTGAAAATCCGTAAGATGGATCGTTAGGAACGCGAAAAGGTCAAAGCGCCTTCATTTCTTTGGATATGCAACACGGGTATCCGCTGAGGACGTTTAGTCGGACCCAGGCGCTACGATCTCGGTTGAACCTTGATGAACAGAATACCTCTTGTTCGGTCTGTATACTATTCTCATTCACTTGGTAGAAACTTCGTTGTGCTCTTCTTTATAAATTTATTAATTTAATTTTTATTTCACTACAAATGTTAGGAAAACTCTGATCACATTTTAGGCGATAAGGCTACGTTTTAATAATTAACCTGACCAAAATCAAGAAATTAGAATACCGCCAAATCGTTGCAACACTGCCAATCGAATCGTTTCACTTTGTTTATTCCTTTTTATATTGTTATCAGCCTCTATTTGAAAACTCGAGTCGTAAATATATTTTTTGAAGCACCTAAATTGGTTTGTGTAACCCAAATTGATTATTTCTATTGAACTTACCTAAATTGAAATGAAATTTATTCTTGCCAATTTGCGATAATCATCACCAGTGCAGCTTCATATCCATTCCATAAATATCCAGATACTCTCGCATGTGTAAAATTTTATGGACCAGTCTCTTTACCGACTGAATGTTCATGGGAAAAAATCATACACTTCGTATCATTTGGTACATAGAGAGGAAAATTTTATCGCACACGCTGTGATGAGGATCGCGATTTTACTGACGCAAAGCATGATAACCAGGGACGTCAAACTTGCCATTACATGCATTTATAGCATTTACTTTGGCATATTGGCTTTGCACTTCATTTAAAACGCACTTTTATTTTATAAGAATGCACATATAATCCTCATTGATGCAACCTTTCTGTAAATCAGTGCTTATCATAATCAATCAAACGCACGGAATCAATTTTTGACCAACGTCAAATATTTTATAGGTATGGGAGAGATGGAAAGGGTAGTGGAAGGGTTCGCCGCACAGTGGAAAGAGGCATTTTTACTTGACATTTTTTAATTTTGCCGTAAATTTGTATACTTATTTTTTCTTATTTTATAGAAGGGGTGATTTTGTGAGGAAATTTTGCAAGGAAGCCAACGAAATGACTTTTATACTTCTCTGTTTCGTTTTGACTAGTATATGAGTTTTTAAAGTTTTCACATCATGTGAGACCTCTCCCATTGACTCGCTCCAAACGCCGTTTGTTACAGACCAAGCACACTACATTTTGCGGGGAGAAACTACCTTTCCTGGCTCATTTTCCGAACAACGTATGCGCCACTATAGGTTAGGTTAGGTTAGATTAGGTAACACAGTGCGGTCGCCGGTCAGCGCGCAGAGCATATTAGCGCCTACAAGACTGCACGAATACTTCACGCATTGCGCTCAGCACAGTGCGGTCGCTGATCGGCGCTCAGAGCATGTTAGCGCCTACAAGACTGCATGAATACTTCACGTATTGCACCAAACACAATGCGGTCGCTGGTCTGCGTGAAACGTATATCGACGGCGTGTGTCCGCACTCACATATCTCGTTTGCGGTGTCTGAAATTCTTCGCTTATATATAATTTTTTTTAAAGGAGAACAAATTGAGACCATTTCTTGAAGTTTTTTGCAGAATTTTCTCCGTACAGGGAGGAAAATTCACGGCAGTTTTAAAGAATTGCCGTCGAGTAGTTTTCCGTTTAAAAGATGAAGTATGACAGGAAGCCTGCTACGTTGCAAATCGAGTTATGTGATTGCCGACTTATACCGTCGTTATAGATGGGTGAGCGTATGGATGAGCTGGAAGTGGTAGTATCTCATCGCATAGTGCAGTCCAATCGAAACTGTGCTTCATCTGAACCAGCCTCTTTAAGGAACAGACCGGACTCCTCAACGACTCTCTGTGCGGCGACTTACCGAGGAGCAATTGCATTTCAATTCCATACATCCAAGTACCAAACAGATTGGAAGAAACTAGTTCAAGGAGAAGCGGAGAGTTAAATGAAACGACCATTGATCGCAACGACGTTTGAACCCAACCACGATTAAGATGATCGCTCAGATGAAAGAGACACGAAAAATAAATAATTCGAAGCGCCGATCCAGAGCACGTCAAAGGCGGCTGGTTTGGTCGCGAGGTTTTCAAACCCGAAGCGAGCACCCACCAAAGCCCATCCATTTTAAAAATATTCCACGACACTGCAAATGTGTTACATTCAACTGTTTGGAATGACGACCTCCACCGATATCTGAGGACGACATACATTGTGACAAAATCGCAGTGTCCTGGATCTATATTTTTGCGTTTAATTTGGAGAAAATCCTCGCAAAATTTAAGAGTCGAAGGCTATGCTGCCGTGCTAAGGAAAAACGCCGTATGAACATTCGAGAGTTGCCAAATTTCCTTCACAAAATGTGCATTTTTGAGGAAAGTTATATATTTTTCCTTGAAATTTTCAGGAACTTTAAGTGAGGTTGCGAGCAAAAGTATCTTAAAAATTGGAGAGAAAATGTTCATAATTTTACCAGAAATTTCTTGTTTTATCGAGCGAAACTTGGCAACGACTAAAGGCTCATACGGAGTTCTTCCTTAGCACGGCAGTATGAGCTATCTCAATATTGACCTCAACTTCCTATGACTTTAACCCAATTAAAAGCTCTCGTTTAAATCTATGATAAATCTAATTTCGGTTTGTTTTGTTTTGCGATTTTCAGGTTTGCTGGATCAGGAGCCATTGCGAGTGATACAATCGGCTGTGGAACTCTCTCTTGTTGGTGAAAGAAACACAATCGTGGCTAATTAAAAGAAATTAGAATGAAAATTCGGCTCAACGCCCGGCCTTATTTGATTAATGAAATTATGAATTTTTAAAATTTTCATCCAAAGCCGCCCGCGAGCTAATCTCTCTGACCCGCTTTCAATTTTATATTTAATCACCAGTTGACGTTTACTGCAACAACAACGTACCTACTAATCGCAGTTCTCTTTTCTCTTTTCTCTTTTCTCTTTTCGTTCTAGAAACAAGAGAACAAAAGTGGCGCCTAATCACCTTCAATTTGTCGTGATGCTGATGTGAAGCTCGTGTGTTAAATCTTTAAACTTAAGCAATAATGTGGGTTGGTTCTAAGTGGTCTTAGGTGGTTTTGAGGTAGTGCCAAGAATACAGAACCACCGTCCAAATAAGGGCTCTTGACTCTGAGTCTTTCATGCCCGACAGAAAAACAAGTTAGAATCAGAGCGTGTTATTTCAGCAAATTTAGTGTGGAAATAGTTCATTCTAAATCCGAATAAGGGTTCAAAGTGCCAGCGAGGCTTTGAGATCCACCGAAATTATCACTTTAAAATCCAAGCGTGGAAATTATAGCCAATACAGCATTGTCGGAACCAGTTTATTGTTGAAGTTAGGTCGGGATAAGTTTACTTACCACCAAAGCTTTCAAGAACGTTGGATACGAAATTCAGAAAAAATCCAGCAGATTCAGCATATACGTGCAGGAACCAGTTTATCACTAATTTTTTGTCTGAATTTCGAGGCATAAAAAGAAAAAAATCGAAGATCCGAGAGTGTGAATATCTATCGATTCAGCGTGGGAAAGCAAGAACCAATTTTTTACTGATCTTCAACTGATAAATAATTTATCGTGAGGCTTTCTGGCTCTTGGATAAAATAATATTAGAATCCCAGCAAGAGCATTTGAACCGATGGAGCGTGACTAGGCGGTGATTACCATACCCGATGAGTAAAAGTAAGGCGGATGTGAGTGCGACGCGTTGGTTTTAATCGCGGCGAGGAGATCCGAGATGGCATGTCCGTTCAAAGCGCTCTCGTCGCAAGCGAGTGGCGAAGCCGGTGCCGACGCCGGGAGGGTAGGCAAAAGGGAGAGCTCCGTGCACCTGGACCACGATGAAGAGGATGTAGCTACGCTGAACCTGAAGCACCTCAGTGACGCCATTTGCATCCTCACCAAACCTCCGGTAAGATTTTTGCATTTTTCCCCTGTGTGTTTTATCAAGTCAACCATACGTACTTAGGTGCATGATTGGGCGTATCATGTGAAATTGAAGGCGCGAGTAAGTGACTCATTGCTGGAGTGTTTGACTTCCCAGATCTTAGCCCCAGTATTTTAGTTCATGATTGGGCGTATCACGTGAAATTGAAAGCGCGAGTAAGTGACTCATCGCTGGAGTGTTTGACTCTCCAGATCCTAACCCCTGTATTTAGATTTGCGTGGCTTGACGTTCGACAGGCCTCAGCAAGTGCTGTTCCTAGCGCCATGGGGGTGATCTTCACCTTGACAAAGCTCATGTGGCCCGTTTAGCGGTGTCCCCTAACGACCACCCCACACCAAGGACCTATGCGGCGGGCGAGATCACCCACCAACGAGTCGACCGGCAGAAACACCGGAGACCCGCCCGACGGCTTCGGAGGAGGGACGGCGTCTACCACGATCGGCGAGCTCACCCGCTAACCCCTCGGCGCCGAGGACAGAGCCCGTGGCCTCAGAGATTGGGGTGCACAGGTATGATAGCGCGGTATTGGCCTCGGACATGGCCTCGGCTCGTCAGCGAAGGCCGGAGTCTTCGCCCGCCAGACAGGCTCGCTCCATTTCTCGGCTCGGGTTCACGCGGGCCGTTCTGGTCGGCCCGCTTCAATACTTAGCGGTTTTATTCCCCGAGTCGTTTGCCCCGGCAAAGACAGCGACTCGCGTCACCGAGTCGCCCGCCGCCGAGCGCTCGCCAGTCAGAAGAGCACGCGCGTCATAAGGCGCGTGTCCGGAAGCAGGTTTAGATACGGACCTCCTTTGCGATCCCGCCTCGGAGCTCAAGGCTCCTCTGGGCAAGCCCAGGCCCGGCCGGACGGATGACGCCGCCGGCCGGGTGAGGCGGTTCGCCGGTTGGGTCCGTCCCGCCAAGCGGTCCCTGCTCGGCCCCCGGTAGGCGCACCGCGAGCTGCCGCCCCTGTCTCACGGCCACACGACAGGCCAGAGACAGGGTCCCCCGTCGGTGTACTCCCTGTTCGGACCTATCGGCCCGTGGCGACTCCCTCCCGGCCCGTAGGCCCAGAGCGAGTCGCTTGGACTGTCGTACGTGGCACGCCACGGACGGTTGTTGCGCAGAACCGGGCCGCGCGGCTGAGGGGTCCGCCGTTTGGCCTTCTGCCCGCAGCTCGGGTAGTCGGGCGGTCTGGCAACGCAGCGACCTGGATGGGACCTCGGTAGACCCGAGCCCAGGCCACCCCCCGCATCGGAGGCCAAGTTCAGAGACTGTCCCTCGCGGGCGGTATACCGAGGAGATCCCCTTGGCCCGCGAGGCGCCTCGGCGAGTGAGACGAATCCCTCGTTCGTCTCCGCCAAAGGTAGTTCGCCCCTAAGCCCTCCGGTGGAGGGTGAATGGCAGACCGCCTTCGTTCCCCGAGGGCATCGGTCGGTGTGAAAGTGGGCAGACTTTCTGCCGGCCCAGAGAGACGAGGGGTTGGTGCCCTGTCCGCCCGTCTGCCGCCCTGGGTGGCGGGTTCAACGGGTCGGACATCGGAGTTGGCTCCGTGCGAAGGGGACCGCGCCGGCCCACGGCGCGGACTTACGCAACGGATTACCGCCTGCAACCGCGGGGAGGTTCCGATATTTGCAAGCAACCCCTGTATTTAAGTGCATGATTGGACGTATCACGTGAAATTGAAGGCGCGAGTAAGTGACTCATTGCTGGAGTGTTTGACTCTCCAGATCCTAGCCCCAGTACTTTAGATCTGGAGATTTTTCACGAAACGTGGATTTTTGTCACGGGACTCGCACGACGCGGGAATCGCCAGCGAGACCAGGATGAATGGGCCAAGTGCAATTAAAAGGCCCGACATAATTTATACCCCCACAGCGAGGGGTCGAAGGAGGGGGGATTGGAGTAGGGGGGGGGGGCGNGCGCGGAGCGGCGGTTAAATTGGCCAGATTTGATTGCTCTCGACTGCTCCCCGATCCCGAGCCATAAATTATTTTTCGGAGGAGAAATTCCCCCGCCGCACCCACGCCGCCAGACGAACTGTCCCCAGGAGCGCGGAAAACAAAAATATGGGGCGGATTAGTGGAGGTTGCCAAGTTATCGAGAATAGTTAGTTTTTTTTGGACCACTGAAGAAGGCACGATTCTGATACATGTTGCCTCTTTTTTCAATACTTTTTATTTGTTTAAATCATTCGCTTGGAATTTTAAGGTTGTTCTCTCGCACCAGTATATACCTATTGGACATTTCCTAATATTTGCGAGAACCATATCACCTTTAGTATGTCAGGTATTTGTAGACAAAATTTGACCAAGAAATATTTTGAGATCGACGTAAAAGTACGTCCCGAGTGGATATCGCATACCGGTTTGCCTTCCGATTTGCGAAAATACGCGCGTGGCTATGAGAGGTTAGAAGTGATGAACGGTAGCACTTCGTCTGAACGAAGAAGACTGTTGCACGCTGATCAGTAATTACCAAATGGTCTATTCCGATCGGAAGTGGTTCGAAATTTAATCGTCTGTCGCGGCCTTTACTGGTACCAGTTCTCTAGTTTACGGGCGGTTTCCATTCCAATGCAATCGACTCGTTGGAGCACCGTCGCACACGCGGAAAATCCGTCGCTCCAAAGGTAGGAATTTTTGCCTGGCCTAGCGCAGCGACAGCGTGGTGGTGGCCGGGAGGGGGGAGGGGTCTGTCGAGGTGGCGCGGGACGTGCGACACGGAAATCCATGCAAAAACTTCCGGCTCCAGTCTTTGCCGCGCGTTTGCGTAGTGATGCGAGGGGGGCGCGCCCCCCCGTCTCTCGCCGCCCCCTCCGCCCCCGCACTCGCGCCTTGGCCTGGCGCTAGAGCCGCATGCCGGGTGAATTACAACGAGACAGTGACACGCTCTCAATCGCGACCTTCCCCCCTCCGCCCCCCCGCGCGCGTTCCTTCGATTCACAAAAGCCGGTCTCTTTTTCAAAGACGCCGACTTTGAAATCTGCGAACCCGCCCACGCTCCGCCGCGTGTTCCCCGGTTGCCGTCTTGGACTCGGTCGTGTTGCACCGCCGTATCGAAGAAAAACGCCGTATTTAGATCAGGAGGAACTATCTTCATGGCGAGCTGGGCCCTGAGACCCTTAAAATTGCATGTATGACCGGGCTAAGGTTACAATTGGATTGCATTTTGCAAAAAGGAACCAAGAGCAATCCAATGTCGTTAAGATTGTATTGCTTGCATCCATTGCAATAAAATTACTGAAAGCCTGCAAAAAATCAAATTTATAGGGTAATTTTCATCTTGAAATTATAGTTTATTGGGAGTAAGATAAACTTGTTTAGATGATCAGTTAAAAAAAAAAAAAAAATGCAATGCGAGGTAAAAAAAAAAAAAATGGCACAATCTAAGCAACATTGGAATAATCTTGGGTCCAATCGCCATTTCCCCCTATCCTCTGACAGATCATCAGGCAATTGGCACCTTCTGATCTCTCCCTCCACCCCTTATCGCCAACCTTTCACAGGACGTCCACGCCGTCGCCTTCCAGGAGTTCCGGGAGGAACCCAATCGAAAACCTACTTCGGCAACCGATCGTCTGCCATCCTTTGCACATGTCCATACCAGACCAACTGCTTGGACCTAATATCGTGCACGATGTCATTCTTCACACCCATTATCTTGCGCACATTTTCATTGCGGATACGCTCTCTTCTCGATACACCAGCAGACCTCTGCCAAAAGTCCATCTCAGTTGCCCTAAGCATGTCTTCAGTCCTTTTCTTCAGTTGCCAGACCTCACTCTCGTAAGTTACAATACTCTTTACGATGACGTTGTAAATTTTTCTTTTAGTCTCTTAGAGATACTCTGGTCCCAGAGAACTCCCCTAGTAGCATGATTCACTTTCCCCTTCCTAACAAACGTATAAGGAATTAATACCGGTTATATAAGCACCATTTTAACTAAAGTTTATGTATCGTGTATATAAGTTTTATATAAAATGCCCATGAAAATAATTATTCATATTTTCAGAAGATAACGTTTATATAAAATTCATATAATTGAGGAAGGGTTTTTATAAATTTTCTTTATACGCATAGTATCCTTTTGCTTAATTTGCTTAATATAACTGTTATATAAATGACCTGAATGACTTTAACATAAACCTATCTCATTTTCATGAATGATGATGATGATCTCATTTCAATGAACACCCTCGACTCTCAGACTGCGTGGGATAGGTATTATTAGAGGTATTAGTGGCTCCGAGACGAGTTAAAAGGGGATATTTCGGCACACAATCCGAGGAGCCCTGTTACCTCAGTTGGTAGCGTGTCTGGCTCATAACCCTGCCCAGTTAGATAGCAATATTTTAAAAATATTTTAAAAATATTTAAATTTAATATATTTTTAAAATGTTTTTCATGTATTTTTAAAATATTTTCAAAAATACTTTTGAAATACAATCAATGAATATTTTTAAAACATTTTAAAAATATATTAAAAATATAAAAAATTAAAATTTTTAAAATAATATTTTATAATATTTTTAAAGTATATCATAATTATTTTTGTTAATATTTTAAACATATTATTAAATATTATTTTAAAAATTTTAATTTTTTTAAAATGTTTAAATTAATATTATAAAAATTTAAAAGAAAAAAGGAAATGAAAATAATAATAAATAAATAACATAAATACATCGACATAAATTCAAACTAGAAAAAGGCCCAAATAATTAAAACTGGAAAAAGACGTAATTATAAAGTTAAAAAAAAATAGAGAGAGAGAGAGTTAAAAAAATGAGAGTTAAAAAAAATAGAGAGAGTTAGAAAAAATGATAGTTAAAAAAAAGAGAGAGCTAAAAAAATGACAGAGAGTTAAAAAAAATGAAAATGAAAAAATTACATCATTAAATAAAAAACAATAGATAAATAAATAATAAATAATAAAGTCTGGTAAAATATCATAAGAATCCGTCAATAAACAAACATATTACGGACTCAGAGGCCTGCGATAGTTAAGAGATTGAATTTAGGGGCACATCCATATCAAGCCTGGCTGGTCTGGTGGTAAAGTACTGGACTTCAGATTGCAACTCCATCCCGAGGTGTGGGTTCTAATCCCGACTAGGACGCTGCGGATTTAAGGTAAGTCACAACTCTACGATGATCCACCACCTGGTAGTATCGCATATAAAAACTTGCACACTTCATAACTAGAGTGCGCTACCAGCCAGGAAGAATAATGAAAATTCATTTTATACACTGTTTGAATTTGGTTATATAACTTTTATACTAAGGGTCACATAAAAAGCGTATTGATAATGTAAACTTTTAACTAAAAAACTTTACATCCATTACATAAACAATGAATATTCTTTAGCTTGTAGTTATTTACGGTTTATACTTTTAAAAACACATTTTTTATATAACTCTGCTACTAGGGTCCATTTTGCATCGCGATAGCTTTCCTGCCTTGCACATTCCGATCTTTAATAGCCCGATCCAAATTTTCGTCCTTAGTCAACCGAACTCCTAAATATTTATACTTTTCACAGTCCTGAATTCCCCGGCCATCCTCCAGTTCAATGCTTTGCTGATCACCACCGATAACCAACTTCTCCGTGTTTACCACATTGACTTCCATCCCCCACTCACGGTATACTTCCACTAACTTGCGTGTCATATAATTCGCATCTTCTGCGACCTGACCTTTTAACACCTGATCATCAGCAAAATGCAGAGTTTATAAGGGTGCCATCTTCCCGTAGCGGGATGCCCATTCCTGAACAGCATCTTTTCCATTCCTTTAAAACCTCTTCAAGGTACACTTTATTTAAGGTTGGTGACATTAAACAACACCCTTGTTTAAGTCCTTTAGTTATTACAAACCCCAACGATAACTCCCCATGTGATTTAACCTTAGAAAAAGCCCAATAATACCTGTATAAGCCCTAGAGTACCTGTATACCTAGAGTATTGCCATCCCAATTGTTTTACTACAGAAAAAGTGCGCCGCTCTCTGATTGGTCGGCCATCATGGAGCCCTAAATTTGGACCAGTTTAAACTAATCCCAGCCCCTCCGCTCCTATTTTGGCCCAATCTAAACAAACATGATGGCGAAAAAGATCTACAAACTGGACGTGATTTTGGGTGTAAAAGAAATTTTATTATATCCAACTTCTGACTTGAGTTCGGATCGATCTTTGATGAATATTTTTGCCGAAAATTAAACATTGAGTGTGATTATCATTCATTTCTCAGTCGATAATACGTGTTCCTCTGGGTCAGGTTTGTTTACATCGGGCCAACTTTGAAGCTCCCTGATAGTCTATAACTGATGTACCAATCAGAGAGCATGCTCAGAGCATGCTGCACAGAGCTTTCTGTGCTGCAGCACAGAGATGGCAATACTCTCCCGTTTACAGAAACTCTACTCTACCCCAATCGTGAGCATGTGCGTGCACTGAAAAAAATAATATGCTGTTTTAGCATCTAGGATGTCAAAAATGTGTCTGGTGAGCCTAAGATGCTGCCTTTACTGCCCTTGCAGTTAACTTTACATCCTATGAATGCAAATCCAATTGCGTGGGGAATCAAGGTAGCATCTTAGGACCACCAGGCACATTTTTGACATCCTAGTTGCTGAAACAGCATGCCATGTTTTTCAGTGTGTGCGTGAGCGGTTGACTTGGCGTAACCAAGTTGGCGTCAAGCTTTGTCTGTGGAAGCGTGGCTTAATCCCGAGCGTGTCGCTTTGAAGGAAGCGAGGCGTCGAGTGACGAGCCGCCAGCTGCAGCGCTCCCACTCCACGGCCCCGTTTCCGCGAGCGGCATCGTAATAAACGCGAGAAAATGCGGAAGGGAAACAATATCGCAGACGCTGCGCCA
Source organism: Bemisia tabaci (assembly GCF_001854935.1). NCBI lineage: Eukaryota > Metazoa > Arthropoda > Insecta > Hemiptera > Aleyrodidae > Bemisia > Bemisia tabaci. The sequence goes on from NW_017547136.1 coordinate 1,199,178, forward strand.
GTGACGGAAAACTCTGAAAAGATTCTCCGCGGAGGTAAAGTCTTGCGTACACGGGATCTTCCTAAAGTTGAGGCACTTCGAAAATGGCTCATGGTAGAAAATGTATCTGTTGCGAAACTACAGGAACACACGGAAAAATTAAATTGCTGATTTAACATTTAAATTGCTAAAAAAGTGACGGCAATTTTTCAACGTAGACTTCACAACACAAGAATGCTACTTTAACTCCACGGAAAAAAATTAAATGTTGATTTAGCATTTATACTGTTAAAAAGATGTCCAACAAGTTTCAAATGCTGATTTTACAATACAAAAATGCTAACATAACATTTTAATTTGTACGTTTTGCAGTGGGAGTAGTTAAAATGTAAAATCAGCATTTGAAACTTGTCGGACATCTTTTTAACAGTATAAATACTAAATCAACATTTCATTTCTTTCCGTGCACCCCCATGCTTAAATTAGCTTCCAATAGTGGTTAAAGTAGCATTTTTGTGTTGTGAAATCTACGTTGAAATGTTGCAGTCACTTTTATTAGCAATTTAAATGGTAAATCAGCAATTCAGTTTTTTTCGTGCGCGAATTTCATTTTGGTGGTTCGAAATTTACACTTATTTTTTATCTTTTTAAAGAATATCTATATCCGCACTGGCTTGGAATTCAAATTAACATTTAGAGGAAGCAAAAAGGACAAAGTAGAGAAATAGTACAAAATTTTGCCTACTACCGATGATGGGTTCGACGTATTCATGCTATAATGAACTCTTCCATATCGACGGCGTAAGTCCGCAATCACATATCTCGTTTGCGGTGTCTAAAAATCTCCGCCTCTATGTTATTTTTTTAAAGGAGAACAAATTGACATCATTCCTCGAAGTTTTTGAAGGATTTTCGTCGCACAGAGCAAAAAAAAAATCACGGCAGTTTTAAAGAATTACCGTTGAGTAGTTTTCCGTTCAAAAAATAAAGTATGACAGGAAGTCTGCGACATTGCAAACCGAGTTGTGTGGTTGCAGACTTACACCGTCGATATGTATTAAATCAAAACAAAATATATAAACATGATTTGCTGGCTTTATAATTCCGTCTGATTTATTTCATCCATGTCGATGGCCTAAAAGCGAAACCACGGATCTCCATTGCGGTATTTCGAATTTTTTGCTCTTATTTAATTTTATCAAAGAGAAACAAGTTGGATTTTGCAATCGCTAGCGATAGCAATATTCGTCATGGGAACGTTAGCTTCTGGGATATGAAAATGTTAAGGTACAGTTCGTTTGTAGTATCTTCTGAATTGAAGGGGCTATGTAATTTTGTGTTGACATCTCTTTTTTAACATTTTTAATTATTTTCTTTGCATACAAGAAAGCTGTTATGTACC
>NW_017547136.1:1206369-1223505 GCF_001854935.1 Bemisia tabaci
CGATGAAAGCCAGAAACAAAAATGCGATGGCAAAAATAGCCATTGCAACATTTGCCGCAAAATCACATTCATAAAAGATAATTCCATTTCTCTCTCTTTATTTCTCTTTATTTATTGTAAATGTGAAAAATTTGTCATATGAAATTACGTCATAACATTTTGCATCGGCATGTAACCTCTGATAATTGGGTAAAGATTCATTTAATACATATACAATTTCAGAAAAAATCATTAATAGTTGTTAATAGTTTCCCAAAGGCAAGCTCTCCAACACAGTAGTGTTGGAACCAGCAGCTTGTTTTATTTTCAGTTTTATTTTCCGACCGAAAATGACCCAAATTTGAGTCGAAACGCCTCGAGTTTTTACCGCTGTACACTGGAAAAAAAAGCCACATTGGATCTAGAGTCCAGACTCTTTAAAAGATAGACAAGAAAAAGTACTCTTGATTCAATCAGAATCTAGCTTAAATCAAGAACCAAGCCTCTTAATTTAAGCGGATTTCGTTATGATTCAAGCTTAAATCCGATTGAAGCAAGAGTATTTTTTCTTGTTAATGTTTTCAAGAGTCTGGACTCTAGATCCATTGTGTTTTTTTTCCCAGGGTATTTTAGCCTTGTTTCCCGTTTTTCCTCCTTGTTTTCCTCCTGTCCCATCGCTTCGTCCGAGAATATCAGTAACGAGCCCACCGCCCGGCGTAATCTTAGCGCCGTCGGACAGCGTAAGCCGGGGAGGGGTCGGCGGGTCTGGACGGACGATAAAAATATTGAATTTGGCCCGGGCGCTTTGTTCATGTCGTCTGTAATTTTCTGCTCGACTCGCCCTGAATAATGAGTCGGACGGGCGCGAAGACGCTCGCGATCGGTTTTTCATCGCGCATTGTGATCGGGAAATGATAACTCGGGCGCTCGCCACTCCCGCTCGCGATGCGTGCCACGTTCGCCTCCAAGGAGACCGCCGCCGCCGCCCCGCCTGTCCCCCACACCGCCACCGTTGCCCCGTGGCGCAGTTTTATTTCATTGGCGGATCCAGACACTGCGAACGGGGAGGGGGTGGAAGAAGGTTTGGGGTGGTGGACTTCCTCTAAAATTCACCGAAAATAAAAAAAAAATAAAATAATGTTGATTTAACATTCTGGATGTAAAAAATGTGTGCGAGAACTTACAAAATGTTGAATTACCCGCTACAGCAGTTAGTTTTACATCTTGACATTGCTAAAGTAACTGCTCTAGCGGTTGATTCAGCATTTTGAATGTTTTTGCACACTTTTTTTACATCCAGGATGTTAAATCAACATCACTTTTTTTATCGAAATTTTAAAGTATCTAACATACAGTTTGAGTCGATTTCGTCGAAAGATTACCAAATATATGCATCCTTCTTCCATTCCTTTTGCTTTCTCTCTCTTTTTTTAAGGGCCGACGGGGGGGGGATGCACGCCCCTTACGCCCCCCTTGAATCTGCCGTTGTCTTATGAAATTCAGCGTACAGCTTCCCCCCAACTGTTCAAAAAATAATGTTCGTAATTTGATCAGAAGTATTTGGGGATTTCAAGGAAAAATTACAAGAATTTTCCTGAAAAATGAATAAAAATGGGGGGGGGATTTGGTACCCTTTGTATGATTTTACGGCGTTTTTCCTTTTCGCGGCAGTTTTATATTCAGTACAACGCCACACAGTGATACAAGCCATTCGGAGAGATCGGCATGAAATTTTTGACTAAAACTGAAAATTCTGTTGCATATTTTGTCACACGATAAGAAAATTCTTAAGAAAATTGCTTAACTAAAATAAAGGCACAACTCCTGAAATTCTACTTTCCATATTAATAAAGATGTAAGCTTTTGGAGCGACCACATATTGTCCGAGCTCTCCTATCGACTTGCTCAACTGTGCGCCGTTAGTTTTTTTTGCGGTTTTTGCAAAGCATGGTCGTCCAACTCGTAAGTCGTCACCTTCCAGGCAAAGTATCACAAGCGCCAAGCGACGTTTAAAAATTTCCACCGCCATTTTATTTTTTTACTGAGAAATTGTTGGTTGAATCTGTTCGAAAATTTCACTAAATTTTATCGACAGCACAAAGAAAATTCGGTGTAATTTTCGGACAGCTTCGTTGAACAATTTCTCTGTAAAAAAATAAAATGGCGGCGGAAATTTTTAAACGTCGCATGGCGCTTGTGATACTTTGCCTGGAAGGTGACGAAGTCTCGTTGCAAGTGCGACTTCCGCTCAAGTTGCAAAACCCTCCCATGCGAGAAGTGTTTATAAAAGGCAAAAACGGTCGGAGAGAGAGGGCATTTGCAGCGAAGAGCCGGGGCGACGAGGCGTTGGGAAGGGGGGGGCGGGGGTTGCTAGGTGAGGGTAATGAATACGGAGCCCGTCGGAATGTCAGCCGCCAGGGACAGAGATCTCGAGGGGATGACTGATGCATTCATCAACATGCGTGAATTTAAGATCTGACTTTAATATTCGCAGCAAACCACTCCAGATTATTTTAGCTCGCTGCTTTTTGCTCCGTTTCGTCCAGAATCCTGGGCCGGGCCCAACGCGAGAAACGTTGTACAGGGTGATTCGTTTCAGCCAAAAATTAGAGACCGAGCACAGTACTGCCGTGCTAAGGAAGAGCGCCGTATGAACATTCGAGAGTTGCCGAATTTCCCTTGATAAAACATGTATTTACGACGACATTCATGCATACTTTTCCTTGAAACACTATAAAAAAAAAAAAGGAACCACATTGGATCTAGAGTCCAGACTCTTGAAATAATTGAAAAGAACAAGGACTCTTGACTCAATCAGATTTAAGCTTAAATCGAAAGGAAATCCGCTCAAATTAAGAGGCTTGGTTCTTGATTTTAGCTTAAATCTGATTGAATCAAGAGTATTTTTCTTGTCGATGTTTTTAAGAGTCTGGACTCTAGATCCAATGTGTTTTTTTCCAGTGAATGTTCAGATATTTTAGACTGAATTGCGTATGAAATTGTCTAAGTCGGTTTTCATCGAAGAAAACTTGGCAACGTCTGATATCTCATACGGCGTTATCCCTTAGCACGGCAGAGTAGGTCGAGTCATTCAGAGAGGTCGGACATGATATTTTTAACTAAAACTTCAAATTTTGATGTCTGTGGCATGAAACGAAGTCCCGGTTTTGAAGAAATCTGAAAACCCGTTCCGGCAGATCGCATCTCCTCATGCCCTGCCTTATTCCCTCAATCCACGATTTGGCAGGGTCGCTGTCAGTGGCGGTTGGGTGTCACAAAGCGCACAGAAGCGCTAGAAGAGTGACTAGCAGTGAGAACCAGTTCTATTTTAAAGGAATAAATTGCCACATAAAATTTTATGAAAGCTAACCACTCGGTTACATTTCGATAATCGTAACTTGTGATATTTATTTTTTGGGGTGGAGGGGGATCTTTGAATTCCCTTTTCAACTTGAGAAATCTTTTTCCAAGAATAAATCTGAGTAGAGTGGTAAAATTAAGCCTGATAAGTGACGCAACTAATCCTCACCTTTTTATGGATGACTTAAATACATCATTTTTTTTTTTTTTTTTTTTTTTTTTTTTTTTTTTTTTTAACGAGAAAAACGAAAATGAGAAAAACTCTTTCATATTAAAAACTGGACGACAACACAGCTTTAAAAAAGAAACAAGTCCGTAAAAAATGTCATTCCCAAAAGTGTTATTTCGACCAAAAGGATTCACTGCTGAAACCACCCTGTAACTAACGAGTGCCCACTCTCATGGTTTACATTTAGAAAATTCAGGCTTGTTTATTGACTACTTTTGCAGCGACGGGTATCTCTTATTCCGTACGGGAGAAAAACACAGTCGTCCTGAAGACTAGAGGAGTGCTCGGACGTTAGCGAACGAAGGGGCAAATATTGTTACACATTGTTTAACCAGTAAATCGTCCAAGTAAGCCAACCCGAGTACGTTCCAGGATTACCAAATATCTCGGCGCATGATACTCGAGACCGAGATGCTGTATTGCCGAATCGTCAAATATTTTCATACCGGATTTCAACCCCCAGAACTTCTTTCATTGGACACTCTATAAATTTTATATACTCCGGGGGTTAAACGTCACATAAAAAGGTCACAGTGGGGTCAGTTCCACTAGTCGCAGAATCCTCTTTTGATAGCTTAAGGTGATTCGATGGACGCCATATTTTGTGTCAAAACGACGTGCAATATTTCGCATCGATTGGTTCCATTTTTTCAGCTACTCGTCATTTTTCTCGAATTCTGAGATCGCAATTTTGTTTTCAGGAGACTAAAGAATTCACCTACCAATTCTGACAAGCAAATTCAACGTAATATAGGCATGGTTTTTTTAGAGGGAAAATACCGGATTCCAGTGCAGTTTCGATATCATTATAGAATGCGATATTTTTCCTCCAAAAAAACCACGTCTATATTACGTTGAATTTGTTTGTCAAAATCGGTGAGTGAATTCTTTAGTCTCCCGACAAAAGAATTGCGATCTCAAACTTCGAAAATAATTACAAGTAGCTGAGAAAACAGAACTAAACAATGCAATATATCGCATGTCGTCCTGACACAAAATTTAGCGTCCATCGAATCACCTTAAGCTGATGTACGTATTATCAGAAAAAAATGAGAAGAGTTGTTATAATTTCCACGTTCAAGGAAGAGGCATCCCTCTTCGAAACATACGATGAATGACGTCATTATCTGCGGTAGTGTGTACCAGGGTTTCTTCCATTTTGGTTCCATCACTTCCATCAATCCTACCATTCAGCTACCGCGGTGTCATTCTTTAACCCTTAACACACGATCAAAGTAGACTCTCAACGTGGCACTAGGTAATTCCTTAATTTCTCAGTCAGTCCCGCTCGAAATTCCTTGAACATTTCAAGGTGTGATCTATGATGTGTCTCCAACACATCGATGACCTTCAAAGATCGTCAAGCCGGCGATCTTTGATAGGCTAACAATCAACAATGCCATCGAAGAGCCTTTTTAAGAGGTTCTACTTTGAGCGTGTGATACGGGCTTTCAATTCACGTGTCCTGCTCTGATTTGCACCGAACCAAGAAAGTTCCAGCTCAGTTGCGAGGCGTGATTGATCAACTATCGACATTTCCCCATTTAAAACGATGGTAAATATTCGATCATGAAGGCGTTCGTTGCGAACACCCTGTTTATCGATTCTTTTCCCTAGGTTTAAATGACAGATCAATCGATGTATCGCAAAGTACGCCACGCCACTGATCCAGTTAAATCTCATCACGATGGTAAAGACACCACGGAGGGATTCAAAGGCGGCAGCAGAGCTCGTCCTCAAGAGATCGAATCGAGGGACATTAATATTTCGGTATTCCTGCGGTAATCTGTTGCGTCCGGTGGCTCACCGAACAGCGGCGCCAATCATCCGGAAAAATCCCAAATTTCCCTGTGGAAGCCACCGCGAGGGGAATTCGCGGCTGAAAGCTCGTCGACACTGGCGGAAAAGACAAAGAGGCGGGATTTCAAGATAATGACAGGACGCGGGGCGGCAAGAGTCCTGCTTTCCGATCGAATGCTTTGTTTTCATTACCGAGTCCCTAGCGACCGATCGGATTATGCTCCTAAGACGGGCCTAGTCCGGACCCTCGTCCTCTTCCGGCAGGATCTGCGAGGCCGCGATTACCTAGACAGTGCGCGACGGGAAATCGGCCGCGCCAAGTCAATCGCATGGTATAGGCACAGGCATTCCTAGTAAAAATAAAACATTATCATTTTATTCAAACGACCTTCCAAAGTAACGGAAGATCTCCACTGTTGTGTCACCCAATTGTGATATGGTTCTCATCTGTAAGCTGCTTAATGAAACTGGAAGACAAAGCGATAGACAAGCTTTAGTCTATTACAGCCATATGGTATGACCAATAGGATGGTTCAATGACATTTAGACGCCAATTTTTTGTCCGCACACCTGGTTCTTATAGTAGTTTATGTCCACGCGTTTTTTTCTATAGGGGAGTTCGTGCCGTAGTACCTTGATTTATTTTGCAAGGAAAGCTCCGTACTTTTGAAGGATGCCTATCATTCTTAAAATGTTGGAGCGTCTTCAATTTCGTTTGATTCTGTGCAACACCTCTGATATGAAATAGTTGCTTGAAGCGCCGTGGCACGCTGCGGCGTGGTGGGCGGCTGGCCAACTCCCAACGCGCATCGACGCCTACAAACCTAAGGGGATACTTCAAGCATTGCGCAATGCGTGAAGTGTTCCCTTAGGTTTGAAGGCGTTAGTGCGCGTTTCGTGTCGGTAGCACGCCGCTCCGCTCTGTGTTCGGCTCTAATATTTAAAATCGCGGAGTCGGCGTTTTTCAGCTCATGATTTTGACATATTTGCACATTCTGCATGGATTTGCCTCATTTAAATTGATGGGGGGAAAAAATGTATTAAAGGAAAACATAAAATGTGTTTTGTAAATATTAAGGTGGTTCCGTGTCAAATTTAATAAACCCCAAAGCACTTTAATTATTTCTTTTATCTTTTGGTTTTTCCCCTTTTATATTCATTTTTGTATACTTTCTTTCAACACAACTCTTATTTTACGCGTGGACGTAAACTACTGGACAAAACAGGCAGGCGGACAAAAAATCGTTGACTTAATGTCCTGAAACCAATAGGATCGCACAAGTTTTCTTTTGTCCTATGTCTATAACTTTGTCTATCAGTTTCATAATCAGACAAAGAGAAAACTGAGCGATCATTTTGGTGAAAGAAGGCTGTTGTAATGGACATAGGAAGTGCGTGATAGACTAACTGTAGTTAGTCCACCGTCTTCCCTGTTAATGTATTACAGCCATCTGTTTTGACCAATAGGATTGCACAAATTTTCTTTTGTTTTCTTTGTCTATAACCTTGTCTATAAATTTCATAATCAGCCCGCAGAGTTATGTTGTACATCAGTAAAATGTCCTCTTGAAACTAAGAGATAAGTAACGGAACGCGTGGGTCCAATAAACGGAGTCCCTTGAATTGAACAGAGTTCGCCAAACCCCTTCAATTGAGCGGATAAGCAATCTCGCGTGCATAGGAGCACGAATAGTTATCTCCTGCAGTCTGATCGTTAAAATGTAGCGTTTCTCCGTCGGACAAGACCAGACTGAGGAGGAGTGGAGTTACGTGATTGGTCGATTTTGTGAGTCGTTTTATTTAATGTGCCTGTGCTGTGCTGTGCTTGTGAATTTTTTTTTTTTTAGGAAATAATCAATTTGCCGAAAAAGTAAAACGTAATTGAAAGAAGCTAAAGTCATTTTCTAGGAGCAGATTATCATTTTCGACTACAGAAACAAAAATGAAAAGGGAGTAGTTCCACGAAACCCCTTGGTTAACACTTTTCCCGTTCTTTCAGATAATAATAAATCGATTTAGTTTCTTACTGTGGAATATAGGAGGATTATGTCTCCTCATTAGGAACTTTACCTCATCAGAAGCTTTTGTCAGTCATGTTGAACATGATTTTCCTCGAATTAGCTCACTTAAAGAGAAAGACCGTCATTTTCAACCTCAGCTCTGAAACAGACGTGGATTGCGCCTTTGACGACTTTATGAAGATTTCTGACATGTTATAGTGCATCTTTGATAATCCTTGCTTTCAATATATCAAGGGCTAAAGTCGACAAATGCGTACATCAGATTGCGACGTTGCCAGTCTTCTCTCATTTTTATTCATTTAATAGGAAACCAACCAACCATCACTATCGAAATTTTCCGTGACTTTTCTTTCACTTACTCGACCAACAGAATCATATTAATTTGCAAGAAATAATCTCGATCAGTTACCTTTGAAGTAAATAAAAAATTATCAAAGATTTTACAAAGTGTCACTTGAATTGGGACGTGCAAAAACCGCTATATGTCCATTTTTCCAGTCTTCAGTTTTTTGAATTGATAATACTTTTAAAGAGTTGACACTACCATAAAAGTGATGAAAGGACTCGTTTTGGGATTAAGATAACCCCGGAGACGAGTATTAATGCCGCTTTCGTGGTTGCATCCAACTCCGAAATGCATTATCAACTAAAAAAAAAAAGAATACTGGAAAAATGGACATTCGCGGTTTTCGCACGTCTCGATGCATTCGAGATCCACGCTTTTCGCATTGAATTATCGATTTATAGCTCGCCGAACACTGCCGTGCTAAAGAAAAACGCCGTACGAACATTCGAGAGTTGCCAAATTTCCTTTGATATGTTTATTTTTGAGGAAAGTCATGGATGTCTTATCTTGAAATTTTCAGGAACTTCAGGTGAAATTGCAAACAAAATTATCCGAAAAATCGGAAGGAAAATATTCATAAATTTACCAGGAAATTCATGTTTTATTAGAGGAAATTTGGCAACGCCTGAAGACTCATACGGCGTTTTAGCACGGCAGAACAGTCCTCAAAAGTTCCTGATTTGAGTTTTGAAAGGCTGTCACGAATGCCACTACCGAGTCCCGGCTAAAGTAACAGGTCTGCGGAAAGATTAAACGTGGAAGGGTCAAAGTGGACGAAGACAAACGCGGCGGCGGTTTGCTTCAATTTAAGGAAGAGAAATGCCCGCCGAGCGTGTCGGATTTTCCCGGCCGATTTTTCAGTGAATTTAATGGCATCAAATTTATTTCAATTCCGGAAGATAGCGCGCGCCGCTCTATCTGACCAACAATCATTCGAACGAACGGTGTTTTCTTTGAGTTGAAAAACGGGCTGCCGTTTCATCGGTGGCAGGCGGGGGGGGGGGGTGGTGGTGGACGAAAAAGGTCACCCGGAAAAAAACGGCGTGGGCTCGGGGTCTTCGAGCAAAAAATGGCGTCGTGTGATTTTTTTTTTTTTTTCGTATGAGGGATCATCAAAGGTTCGGTTCGAAGTGTAGGCGTGTTGCCGCTTTTCTCCCGGGCGGATGAACGTGCATTGAAAGCTTCATCGGTGTTTGGGAGTAAATCAATTGCCTAAGTTGAGTTCAAAACACTTGTCGCGCGTTGACCCTTTTTAAGGCCCGGGGAAGTTCTCACAGTCGTTCTTAAAACGGCTCCTTTCCTTACGGTTGCTAAATATGGTTTCGGTTGCTCAAGTGAGGGAGGTTTGGGGGAACCTTTAATATAAAATCATAAAAATGACAATTTTCGCGAACCTTCATGGGTCACTCTGCGAGAAGCCCCCTAGCACCGGGGGGGGGGCAAGGGGGGATTGAATACCTCTCAGCCGACGGTTTGGTGTCCGGGGGACCTTTCCCAGTAAATTTTTGAAATTTTAACTGTATTTGGACGCATTTTGAGGCTTCTATGGCGCAGATTTTCCATCGATCTTTGCCGAAAAATTACGTTTATTTTTTTCTTTCAGCAAAGAATACTTTCAAATTGTTGCATTGAATGGGTCCGGAAATTTTTTGAGATTCTCACTCTTTTTCTACGCATTTTGAGGCCTTCATGATGAAAATGTTAAAAAATACTATTAAACAACTCATTAAGCAACGACCCACGCTTAATTCACACCTCTCAAGAAAAATTTAAGCAGAATGATTTTCTCTTTTGTCCACATTTTAGAGTAGTGCAGGTTGCCGACCTCTAAACGAAAAGCAACGTGACTCGTGAGTTGCTTCGGGGCAAGAATTTGTGTTTATTTATTCAGTATTTCCGCGGTAGAAGTCGGAAAGTGTGTAGCTTGCATGGCGTACAGTAGAGGGAACCAATGATTTAGGCCACATATGATGAGGAAACCTTAAAAGCTCACCTCTTCGTAAAAAAAAACGTGAATAAGTCTAAAGATGATTTTATTGGTATTCGCGTGAAATGTCTCTCAGGATACACTCCTTGAATTGTGTGATGAGACAATATTAACATCGAAATTTGCAGTTTCAGTAAAAAAAAAAAAAAAAATGTTATGGCCAACCACTCTCAAAGGCGCGCCAAGCTGTGTGACGTTTTAAAATTCATACCACATTCTAGACCGTGGGCCAGCGGGAGGGAAGGGGGGGAGTTTACCCCTCGTTGGCCCACGGTCTGTTCGGACCCTCTGGGGATGAAAAAAAGTACCACAGCGTGCCGTCCAGATTCCTCTTGTCATTCAGCGCGTCTCAAACTCCGCTGCGCTAAAGAAAACGTCATATAAGTGTCTAGACTTTGCCAAATTTCTATTGATAAATACCGAATTCACTACGTACATTTTCTCAAATTCTTCACAGAATTTTGATCGTAGTTCAACATATCGACGGTGAAACTACCAAACCACGTATCTCGGTTTGCGACGTCGCAGACTTACTGTCATACTTCATTTCTTAAATGAAAAACTACTTAACATCCAGTCTTGAAAATTTCTGTGATTTTTCCTCTTTGTGCGGAGAAAATTCCGTAAAAATTTCAAGGAATGATATTGATTTGGTCTACTTCAAAAAAATAAAATGTGAGCGTAGATTTTTAAACACCGCAAACGAGACACGTGGTTTGGTAGTTTCACCGTCGATATGCTGTGCCTGAAAATGTCGATGAAAAATATCTGTAAGTTTTCTTCATGATGTTTAGGACCTAAAAGAACTGAAATTCATTACAGAATGAGAGTATCAAAGGAAAAATAAATATATTGTCCGGAAATTTGGGTGGAGAACCGTAAACTTCTTCTCTTTTCGCTCCATGAATAGGTTTTAAGTATTAAACAAGAGATGCAAGGATATATCTACAGTACATTTGCTTGATGTGCCGCGCGCCACGGCACGCTATGCACGAAACGCGCATTGGCGCCTACAAACCTAAAGGGATACTTCAAGCATTGCGCAATGCGTAAAGTATTCCTGTTAGGTTTGTAGGCGCCAATGCGCGTATAATAAATATATTGTCTGATAGTTTGTGTGGAGAACCGTAAACTTCTTCTCTTATCGCTCCATGAATAGTTTCTAAGAATTAAACAAGAGATGCAGGGATATATCTTTTGATTCTCGGACAAATTTTTAGTTTTCTCAAGAAGATCAGGAGAAAAACAAGAGGCACTTCAAGGTTTGCACCAGGGGGTTTTTCCCTTCAAAATCAGGGAAAATTGCTTAATACAAGAAAGGTCTTATACTTTTTGGACTATACATGCGTCGAGAGAGGAAATCTTGCAACTCTCGAATTTTCTTGTACCGTTTTTCCTCAGCACGGCGGAACTTCTCGCATCCACAGCGATCCATTCCTGGTCTTAGCTTCGTCGTTCCGCTCACTCGGAAACAAGACCTCAGAACCTAATCTCACCATTTTCGACTAAACTTTTGTTTCTTTATTTTATTCATTTACTTTTTATTTTATTTTTATATCAACTTCCTCGGATTTGTTCAGGCCCTTCCCTTGTTTCCTGGGTTGCCGCATCAACGCTTCCTTTCTAATCCTCCTCCTCCCCTCTCCTACTCCGCTGCGGACGACGCGCGACGTAGCATTGCAGTTCTGCTTCCTCTTGTTTTCGACCCCGATTTTTCCGCTTTAATTCTTTCCAGTCGGGTTCGTATTACTTTCCACTCGAAGCTTTTGGCTTTTACATTCTTCGCCATAAAACGGGAGTAATCGTCATTAACTTTTGTTCCATTGCCCGCTTCGGTTTAAGAGATGTGTCTGCAGCGGGCCGATTGTTGAAATTGATAGACAAAGAAGACAAAAAGGATTCTATCGGTAGAAGCAGGCGATTTCAATGGACAAAAGAGGCAGGTAATAGACTAACTAACCGTCCTGGTCACATTTACATCAATTTTTAGGAGTTGTGTTCTGCGTATTCATATTTCTAGAAATGTGTATCCGAATGAAAAGTTTAAAGGCTAATTTTAGAGCAATTTAAAGGAGCTAAAGAAATCAGGCAGCTGAAGGCTAATTTCCAAAGCTGCTTTCAGTTTTCAAAAAACATTTTTCAGGATTTCATCGAATATTTTTTCTACGTGACCTATTAATAGAAATATTGGAGTGAGAACTGGACTGGAATTTCAGTCTAGTGCATATTTTGCTCGCAGAGAACCTACAAATAAATGAAATCCACTTTGCAAAAGCGGATTTAGAAAGAGCATTTGATTTTAGAGTTTTAAGCAAAAAGGGTAGACTCTGGTGTGCCCTTTTATCACTCAGGTTTTTTAGGGGGCAAAATAAAATCCGAGGTGGAACGAATGCTGAATTTCACTCCAATATTTCTCACTGGGAGCAAAGAGCACTGGGTTATGTTTTCCCACCCTTTTCAGCGTCATTTCTCCCAATTCCGTCAACAGTATATTTATAAATCCCAGGTATAAGACACAAGTTAGGTACATACCTAATCTCGCTGCAATATTGCGACGAGAAATACTATGTTGCAGTAATACCTCGCAATTTCCGAACGAGCGTCATGGATTGCGGCAGAATTGAACCGTAACCGGAAATGACAGAACCGGTTCCAAAGATATATCCCCGTCGAGATGGAGCAGCGAGAGAATCGGAGTTGACGTGGACGAGGAGGAAGACTCGAGCGAAAGGAACTCGAGGAAACGGTCCCAAATTGGCGGAAAGTCAACAGCAATAAAGTGTGTGTCGGGTGAAAAATACGCAGTCATAGCCGGCATGATGTTGTTCTCAAAAATTCATCGGCGCCCGTTGGCAAGCACAATAAACCGGGGCCGGTCGCAGCGCTGTTTCTCTCCGATATATTATGGGCGCGCGTCTGTTTCGTCACACTGTAATCACCCGCCCGGATTGCCCGGAGGAAAACTGGGAAACTGGGTCCTTGTTCCCCTTCTCGCACCTTGCTTTTTCGCCCGGTTAACTTCGCTTATTGCATCGGCCCCAGAGTCCAATGCTCTTGTGCTGAGGAAGAACGCCGTATGAACATTCGTGCGTCGCCAAATTTCTCTTGGTAAATTACGAATTTTCAGGAAAACTTGTGAACGCATTTTCCGTCCAATTTTCCAGAGGATTTTCTTCGCAATGTGATCCAAAGTATCCAGGAATTTCAAGTGGAGATATTCATTGTTTATTTCGAAAATTAATATTTTAAGATGGGAAATTTGGCAACTCTCGGAAGTTCATACGGTGTTTTTCTTTAGCACGGCAGAATGTTGCGTCGTCGGATTCGACATCAAGAGGCCTGTAATATTCGTCCTCGTAAAAACTTTTAAAATACATCGCGAATTAAAGTCTCATATGAGACAGTTTTAGTTTTTAAGCTGTTTAATCTAGCAAGCTCGTTCAGTTCGGTTGCAAGTCGTACACTTGGATGAAATATTGCCATAACCTTCTAAAACCGGAAATTCCACAATTTATTTTGCTTCAGTCCTGAGTCTAACTTTCGAGTCATGTTCTTTTACACCAGTATATTTAGAGAGTTATTTGATATTTGGCAACTACATCCATGCATCTTCGTCCCGGCGTCTAGTTTTCACGGATCCATACTGATGCCAAATGGTTTGTAACGTCTCGAACAACCATTTAATGAAAAGTCATTTAACCAAATTTCTCAAATGTATATAAAATTAAATTTAAAATCATCATCACGCGGAACTGAATCATGTTTTATAAAAATTACTCGAGCATTTATAATTCTACTCAGTGGAAAACCATCTTTCTTTCTTGCCCCGTTCTTAATAGTCAGAAACAAAATATTCGTGTAGAAATTGTATCTAAATCCCAGAAAATTAAGGAGCGAAAACACCGTGAAAATGCCAATCGCTCATCAAAATTTCATGAAGCTTAAGGTTTAAATTACTTGTAGACAAAAGAAGGATTGTCTAATGAAAGAATAATCTTGGAAATGTTAAAAATTTCCTCGGCCGACTTCCCAGAACAATCGACCTTCGCCCGATAAATTAGATTGAAAAATGAAACTCGATCGAAGCGGAGCACAAATCACGCGTTGAAACGACTCCTCGGCTGTGCTGCGAAGATCTTAAAATGATAATTAAGTAGTCCGCAATGGATTCCGTTTCGCTTTAAGTCGTTTATTTTTCGCTCGGCGACGGAGGTATGAATCGGAACGAAGTCGATTGCTAGAAAAACTCAATTAGACAAACTCTTTTAAAATAACGACCGAGAGGGGGGAGGGGGTAAATTGCGCGCTGAATCGAGGGACTAAGAAAGGGGGAAAAAACGATGAAAAGAGACTGGATAAAAGGACGGGGAAAAGAAGCAAAACAAACAATGACGTGATTATCTGCGAAACGAATGATTGCTTTAATCAACCCGGTGTTTAATAACCTGCGCCGTCGATCCTGCCTTCGCTTTTTGCAACCACGGACCAGGCGAATTCTAAATCTCCTTTTTTTTGCCTTTCAAATGGGATCGAGTTGAGCAGAAAGGAGTTGAATTTTTTTTTGTGGAAAACCTTAGGTTTGCTTGGTGAGGAAGCTCTCTTTTTTTATTTTTCACGAAAAATAGTTTTGTTTCAAAATTTTAATTTCAAAGAACTATAGGACCTTCGTTCATCATTAACCTTGAATGTCAAATTTGCTGCCAAAATGAATATTTTTCAAGTATTTAATAACTCGGTCCTTTTCCTCTAAATGCAAATCGAGCCCTATCAATTTGCAGAAAGGAAACAAATACTCTGTTGGTTCGCTTTCTGATTTTCTTGCGATTAAATCAATTCTGAGAAAGGAACTAACCACTCATCGATGCTTTCAGAATAGTTCTTTGCAATTAATGATTACTCCCCTCGTTTGTGCAAAACCGTGGTTTTTTACTGCACAACTAAGTCTAATTACGTATTAGAAGTCACCCAGTATCACGTATGATTCGATACTAATGAATACTTTGTATGTTACGTGGAGGCGCAAAGGTATACCATTATGAGCTGCTCCTTAAAGGTCTGTCGTTGAAATTATACTTTTTATTGGGAAATGAATTGAACCTATCTTTATTTAGAGGTGTAAGTCTATTTCAATGTTGCAAATCCCCAATAGCAGTTCATAGTTTATTTTTATGAGGGTAAACTAAGTAAACTGAGTATATTTTCAAGGAGTAATACAGCTTTGTTTCTTACAATCAACTTTCAAGGGAGAATTTTTTGGTATTTCATCTTTCCAAACACAAACTGTTCAAAGAAATATTGTATATTTTCTGAAAATTTAAGCTTTTATAAACACAAACAAATGAGAAGCCAAGGCGATGTAAAGTTATATTCATTATTGTGCTTAAAGCCTTAGCATAATAATTTTGTAGAGTGTATGTTTTAGCTTTGAAAATGAATACCCCAAAGAGGAAGTTTTTAGATAACCTTATCAATATACTTTACGCATAGCTTTGGTTATATTTTCACATTCAACATAGCAGTAAAATTTCACGAAGAAATTATATTTCATGCTTGTGCAAAAGTTGTCCAAAATTCATAAAAGAATATTCCAAAAATTATGACTCTTTTCTAATCGGCAGATGATGAAAATTTAGACCGTCGCCACAGCTTCGTGATGTTGAAAGAGGTCTACCGCCTCTAAGCCGCTGGTTTCATTACTACTTCCGGATAGAAGGTTCGAAAGCATTAAGAGCGGCTTGGGTGATATTTTCTCCGCTCTATACCTCCTTTCACCAGGAAAATTCATCGCGGTAATCCTTTACCCTGACTCATAAAAATTTAAAAAAGTAATATCATCCGATGGTAAATAAACATGCCTTAGAAGTTACTCCCTACCAATTTTACGGTATGAAAGTTGTTTTAAAGCTTTCAAAAAAGGAGTTTGGAGGTTTTATAATGGAAGATCGTCATTACGACGCTTAACTTACTCTTTAATTTGGCATGGGCGTGGAGTTGCCCAAGGGTGCCGAGTTGTTCATGAAAAAGCCATAGTTTTCAGTTATTGTGATAGTTTGCACCTGGCATAAAATTTGGAGATAAAATTGTTTGGTTCACGTAGTCTCTTGCAGGTGGGGTGCAGGATTTTAGGTCAGATATTTTTCGCAAAAGTGAAAAATTTGTCTGGTAGGTAACAAGACAGGATAATAATTAGTGTATCGTAAGGCATTTTTCCACCTCATAATTTCACGAAAGACAGGCTAAACAAAAATTTTCGAAAATCAACTTGTAAAAGAAAAATCAACCTTTCTTGCTTCTATTAGATCACACGAATTCAAACTCCTTGCTCGCAATAAAAGCAAAATCATTGTCGATTAACTCCTGCTACTAAAATGAAATTGGCAAGTAGCCATGTTTTAGTTTCATAAAAAAGTCCCTCCTCCCCAACCACATATAGTCTTGTTGCAAAAGGTCAAGTGCCCTGCAAAAAGTATTCCATCGTAAAAATTTTTACCATTGGTGAATTGTTCAATTCGGTCAATTTTTTGGCCAGCGGAATAAGCTTGATTTTACCATGACGAAAAGTATAAATTACTCTTTCATCGGCTCAATTTAAGCATTTTATACGTATTCATTTTATTCAACGTAAAATTGTGGCGTTGAAACATGTATTGTGATGCTTTTTTTTATCTAGTCTCGGCTGATAATTGAAATTGATAGACAGAGAAGATAAAGGGGAAATGGAGCGGTTATATCGGAGGAAGCGGGTGGGTGCAATAGACAAAGGGGATATGAGTGATAGACTAACTAACGGTAACCCAAAAAAGCAGTGAACTCCAACACAATGTGTTGATAAGGCGCGTCATTAACTCGCACATATCAACCCCTTTAGTTTTCATTTACAGAGATTTCAAAATAGGCAAACAGCATAAAAAGAGAATTCACGATCCAACACTGCGAGGTCAAAGACGCACCTTGACGAGACCGTGTATTGTGAAAGTAGAAAGCTATTCGATCGAATTTAAGTTTTTTGATCTGCCTCAAGCAAAATCTTATCAGATTCTTGAAGAAAAGTGCTACGGAATAATTTAAGCGAAGAAAGGAAAAATTCTGTCGAACTCCTAGAAGATAAAGTCGATTTAAAGGTATTTTGGGGCTAAAATACCCAAATCACCGGTAGTAAAAATCCCGTTATATTATTGAAAAGAAATTGACTCGATATAAATGCAATTGCATTAAATACGTCTTGATTTTGTTATTTTAAACGTCTTTCCATGCAAAGAAGTTCAACCATGTCGTTGCTTTATTCATTCATGAATTGAAAGTAAGCAATCTACATCCCGAAAATCTACTGATTTGCCGTAAAAAATTGCAGAAACTTGATATACCAGGTCGATGCACCCACTCGTTGAATTTACCAACCAATTTTGTGAGTGCA
>NW_017547136.1:1224952-1274856 GCF_001854935.1 Bemisia tabaci
GGGGGGGGGGGGGGGGGGGGGTCGAAACGATCGCAAAGGCGGTATACTACGTATACGCGCCAAAAGACCGTATGGTAGTTAATAACTCTCCGCCTTATAGTCTGTAAGAATCATCCGTGCTGACCAATAGGATCGCTTCCTTTTTCCTTTGTCTCATATGTCCATAGCTGTGTCTATCAATTATACAAAACACTGATATAATACCAGTAAAATGTCATTTTAAAACTAAGGGTTGCAGCAAGCGGATTCGCTGAAATTGAACGGAGTTCGTTAAACCCCTTCAATTGGCCAGATAGGCAATGTCGCAGGCAGAGGAGCACGAATAGTTATCTCATACAGCCTGATCGTTGAAATTTGGTGTTCGTTCTCCGGATAAGACGAGACTAAGAAGAAATTATGCATTGATCGGCTTTGTTTGTTTCAATAGCTGATGGTCCATTTTCAACGGTGAAAACTGATCTTTTTCAAACAATAAAATTTGCTCTTATGTGGAAAATTCAGAGATTTTTCGTCAAAATGACGACACTGGCTCTCACTCTAACCCACTTAGTTGTTCTCGAACAATCAGTAGATCGCAGTTTACAGAGCAATCACTAAATCAGTTTATTCGGTAGTATTTAATAGTTAATTCGACTCTTTCAAACTGCCCCGCTGTTTTAACGGTGTTCGTGCTGAGCTCGGCTTTTTGTGCGGACTCGAGACCCCGTTGAAAGCGGTGTTTAATCTAACCGTTTGTTTTGAATGCACCTCCTCCCCCCCTATTCCCGCACCCAGCTCTCTCCGCCGTGAAATCTTTTTAAAATGCGTAACTTTTCCACTTATTACTTACGCTTTTCCGGATTTTGTCGAGGAAAAATAAACGTTCTTAGAACGGTGAGTTGTAGATTAAAACTTGTTTAACCTGCGCTTTAGAAAAATAAAAAATGAAACGGGGGGATAATCAAAGGTGCTAAATTTTTTCCCGAGTCGACGGTGACAGTTAAAAAAACATATTCGCTTTGCGACATTTGGATTGCATTTTGCAAAAAGGAACCACTAGCATTGCAATGATGCTAAGATTGTGCAACTTCATCTTTTGCAATAAAATTGCGGAAATCGTGAAAAACTATGAAATTTAGATGGTAATTTTTCTCGTAAATTTATTGTTTTTAGCGAGTAAAATAGAAACTAATAATGTATAATCGGGTTTTTCCTCCAAGCCAAAAGAAGTTGCACAATCTTAGCAACATTGCAATGCTAGTGGTTCCTTTTTGCAAAATGCAATCCATTTAAGACTGTTTGTTACATGAAATTTACTTAGAGGAAAACCGACGAATGTTATTTCTTTAATTTCACTGATTTGTCCATGTTTTGTAGAGTTCTTTATAAATTTCGAACGCTACGATTCATTGAGTTTTGCTTTAAAAAATACAAAAAAATTGACGATGTTGCACTCCCGAATTTGAGGTACTTGTTTTGCAACATTAATTATCGAAATTTAACTGTGGGCAGGAATGGTATCATGGTGCACGGAGCAAATTATTCTGGCAGAGCGATGTTTGTCAAGCTGGGTAACTGAGTCAGTTTCTGAGTTTACTTTTAAGGAATTCTTAATCGTGTCTTTAAACATTTTTGCAAGCGGCTTGGTTAAATTTTGTTTTAATGGAGGCATGCAGTTGAATTTTTAACAATGCCGTGGTAATGTTTAGTGTGCAATTTGACTTAAGTATATCATGGTTTCTTTATGATCGGGAAGTTTGAATGTACAAGGTCCGTTAGATAAGAAACCGGATTTTAGTAATGACTAGCCCATTTTGAGTCCAAATTAGGTTTCCATGAACTTTTCTGATAGCTGATAACATATTAAAGAACGTTAGATTCACAGATTTTGTTTATTTTGATCAGTGCTCATTCTGTGTCACCTTGAATACGAGGAAGTCAGGTGCGTCCCACGATTTTCATCATGCGATCACTGATAGAGCAAAGGTTTAACATTAATTTTTTTTAAAACTCAGTATACCTTCTAACAAAACTTTTGGTATGCTAAGTAAAGTTTACTGAGATCATTTTATGATTTGTTCTCAGTGTTTTCAGTGGTCTAAAACGGTTCAAAACTGGTCAGGAGTCCGTCGCATATGAGGAGCACGGGAATCGACCATCAACAGTAACTGATATTTGCCACGTGGAAGAAATGCGGGCAAAAGTGCTCGAAAGTGGTCCGTTCGAGCTTCCTGAGCATTTCTGAGGGCTCTCCATCTCCACATGCAATTTTGATAGAATATATAGACATGCATCGAGTTTCAGCTAAACTTGTCCAGCGATTGTTGTTCGTTCCACAAAAATCCAACTTTATGTCAATTTCCCTTGAGCTTCTTGAACGTTCTAACAATGATCCTACATTTTTGGATACGATATTTTCCGGTGACAAAACTTTGGTGCACGGCTACGATATGTAGACGAAACTTCAATCATTCATGTGGGTTGAAAGGTAGTGCAAGACCGAAAAATGAGCGATAAGTTCGAACAAACGTGGAAATTGCAGAACATCCATGAGGCTGCCTTACTTCAAGCCCCGTGCCAACAAAGCTAACTAAGATTTTTCAAATTTGTGAATGTAGCGTTCTCAAATATATTTTCAGCTCTCAGGAAAGTCCAATAAAACGTAATTCGGACGCACGATGAGCTAGTTATCTCCAAAATCCGGTTTATTATCCAATAGACCTCGCATGCATAAAAAAACATAAAAAGAAAAATATCTATCTGAAAAGAAAAAAATATGACAAAGTTGAGCAAAATTGGATTTGTGAATTTCGTTTATTTCTTTTTCATATGAATATCGGGAAAGAATGAATATCTTGGTTTGGTATTACTTCCAATAAGTAATTGTCTTCGTAGTTCGTGCGTATCGTCTTCTGTCTGAAATTTTGATGAGAATCATGCACCATAATGCTTACATTGGCACCATGAGAAATCAATATTTTCCTCGCTCTGTCTGAAGTTTGCACAAGACCCATTCAAGTCTGGATCTTAAGTCTTGCTCGACAAGTCTCAGCCTCAGCCGGGACATAACCCACCCTTTAGATCGCCGTAAGTCCGCGCCTCAAAGTGGCCGCCGCTGCTGACGACGTCGACGTCAAACGGAATATTTTTCCGGGACTTTGAGCGATGATGCGCCGCAGACTGCGGAAAGAACAAAGGTCCCGCGTCCTCAAATTAATCCGCCAACTATCCTGACGATAATTCAATTGTCGGGAGTGTTGAAAGCGCCCCGAACGTAAATTATTTTATTCACCTGAGAGATGAAACCGGCGAAACTTTTGCTCTTACATCGCCCCCGCCCCCTCCCCCTCGCTCTCTTTGTGGTGTCGGATCTCACCCCTCCTCTCCTACACCTCGACCGCCCCCCTCTCCCGATTCGCCGCCCCGCCACCCGGAACACGTCACATGCAGTCTTTATAAAGTTAATTTGATCTGAAGATTAATAGCCATTGACGAGATCAGATTAAAGTTTCCTCGCATTAAAACTTTATCGTGCTTCCTTCGAGGCTTTGCCCGGCCGGACCCGGGATCCGGTCGCTTTTTCCTCCGCGATCTCATCCCTGACGGCCGTGAAGTCTTATCGATGAATCCCTTTCTCGCTCGGAGTAAGACTATTATGTATTGCGTCCATAATCGGAGAGAGAGGATGCATCACTTCTTTTTTCTCTTGACCTCTATACTTGTTTCTCTCTCCGTTCATTGCCTAATTTTTGGTTTAATATTCTAAAATTTGAGGTTTTAGCATACATATTTGGTTAAAATTCCTTAAAGTTAGAAACATAAAGACAGCGAGAGCGAGAAAGAAAGGGAGAGAGAGAAAGGAGGGGGAGAGAGAGAGAGCTTGTCCTATGTCAGCACAAGAAAGATACACATGTGGATTACATTTTGCAATAAGGAACCACTATTTCTGGCCCATTTTAGAAACAATATACATGCCATTGGTTTTCCTATGCAGATATGTGCTTTTATGGGAGAGCCAGAGATAGTGGTTCCTTATCGCAAAATGTAATCCATATGAGCTTAATCCATTGGAATATTTCAAAATTTTCACAGATAATTCACATGTATACAGATATACGACTAAGAAATTTTCCCTGAAAATTTACATAAATTTTGATGCCCGTCAGATTATATATTCCCAGAAAATTTGCTTGTCCATTCACTCAAAAATACATTATCTTCGACAATACTAAAACGTTGTAATAGTGCTCTAAGGTGGGCACAAACTAAAGCACCCCGTTGTATGTTTCCTCATCAACATTTTAGTTTTACACATAAAATGATTCATACAGCGGATAGTTCGGAAATGAGCTCCTGAGGAGGAAATAAATATTCAAAATTAACATGTGTTAAATGGCAAAGATACAAGAGACTTTCCGTGTATGATTTTGATTTATGCTCAATTTGATCAGTGTTAAGTTTGCATGTTAATATCTCGTGTTAGAGTTGCTTCCGGAATTACCGTTGCGTGAACCGCCCTCTACGTTAAATTCTGCAGTGGAAACACGTAACGTGGTACTTCAACCACAGTACATTTTGCAGAAAGGAATAATTGTGTCTTGCTCATGTTAGAAATTTTTGCAATTGGTTTTTTCATATAAAGAGTTGATTTTTTAGATGAGCCAAAAGTAGAGGCTCTTTATTAAATAATGTAATCCGACCCTGACTTAATTCAGTGATCTGACTTACATTCTTACCTCCTTTCCTGCCTTACGTATTCATGCAAAATGTGGCCTCAATAAAACCTCCCATCGCACATTTCGGCAACACGAGAAAAAGTTTGAGTCTAACCTCAAAGCCAAATCGAATTTTTCACTCTCGACTGTATCACAAACTCGTTAAAGTGATTCGACGCCCCGATTTCGTGGTGGCGTCGATAAAAATTTTAAAGGCAGTTTAGAAGTTTGCCCGAGAAACGGCTCAAGAATTGCGACGAAAAACGAAGGCAATATATCTTCGAAAGGCTCTAACTACACTCCGAGGTGAGTCCTCTCGTCCATATAGCTCCACACTCTCCAGGGCCCATGTGAAAATGGATTTACGTCCTTCCATTAGAGGAGCCAAGATATGGGGCGTGAACCGGGTCGTTCCGCTGAGAATCCTATGAATTTCAAAATCTTCTCGCGTGCATTTTTGTCACCTTGAGCATTCCTCGTTTCAGTCTGGGGTGCGGTACATCCTTGTCTTAAACTTACGAGAGAAGCAGGGTTGCCACAGTCAGGGAATCCCGGAAAAACCGTGAAATGTCAGGGAATTTTAAAAAGTCAAGGAAAACGATGAAAAAGTCAGGGAAAATGATGAAAGTGTCAGGGAAAAATTGTTAATCCACCTTAATCTGCCTTTGAGAATGGGTTTGACGTTTTGAACAATAAATTTTGCCCGAAAACTATTTCAAATTATGTCATTTTAATCATCCGGCTCATATTCAACCGGCGGGGAATTTTACTCAAATGTGTCAGGAAAAATCAGGAATATGTCAGGGGATTTCATCTTCCAAATGCTGGAGCAATCCTGGAGAAGCTGTAGTGCCAAGTCTTCCGGACAAAATTTTGGTGACCTGCCCGGAGATAAAGGAAACCTCAGTCACGCGAACTAGTAGGCGCTTTCCGGCTCCAAGAACTGAACTCTCGGTCACGCGAGTCAATTTTCTCAGTTGACTGAATCAAACTGAGTTCGATGAAACGTTGGTTTAGTTTGACTAAGCCAAGTTTCGGTCGCCATATAAGCAACGAGTTCAACAACGTCGATTTCGCGCCAGTTTTGTTCCTCTTGACAACGGTGTCATGAAATGATGAGTTGTTACGTATCAAATTCTTACGATGAAATAGTAATAACTAAAAACATCGCCTCAATTCTGTAAACCCCGTTTCCCGCAAAAATGATTGATTATCGTGGAGGGTTTTCTCGAAACGCATGTGAATGCACACGTTGATATACGTTCGTGCGCTCAGGGTACACTCATGGCGAGGCGTGAATGATCGATTATCGATATTTCTCCATTCGAAGCTATGGTAAAAAAATCGATTATTAAGGTGTTTGTTGCGAACTCCGTGTTTATTCATTCTTTATAGATCAATCGATGTATCGCAAGGCACACCACGCCACTGGGTACACTGTTTGCAAGCATCCAGATTTCGGCCGCAAAAATTACTCCATTTTTTTATGAGATTTTCGTTTCGTCCATGCCTGCACAAATCCACGACCAGCACAATGTTACCATCCGGTGCATGAAAATACTAAAATTTCACAATTCGGAGGTGAAAATTTAGAGAGTCGTCTAAAAATTAGCGAATACAAAACTGGAATTGCTCAAGTCAAGTGAAGTCAAATCGTACAAGTTTGTATGATGTATAAGTTTGCATGATTTTTATACTGCGGGCTCCTAATTCGGAAATTATTACCAAGTTCAACTCCTTTTATGAGACATTTTTTTGGTATTACTTTTTCATCATTTCGCGTATATATTTTAACGGTTTTGATATTCTACCGGTTCCAGCTCCACCTGTAAAATGCTCTGCTTCCAATTCCAGTGCCGGTTTCAGCTCTGAACCCAAAAGACGGCCCCCGCTGGTTCTTCCGTTCCTATGCCAATTATAGTCCCGAATATAAAAGACCTATCTACTGGTTTCCATTGGCAATTTCGATAGGGTAACATACCTCGTGGCTCCTTATTTTGTACACCCTGTCCAGTCTGTAGTCCATACAAAACATAGCAGTCTAAAAGTGGCTCCATTGGTTCTTTCGTTAATTTTACTTTGAAAAACATCCTCATGTATGGTGATGTAACGAAATGCAAATCGTTTGCAGTCTCGTTCAAAACTTCATGCCCGACCTTTCCGAACGGATCGTTCCACTATGCCCGCTGTTGCGAGATAGTGCTAAAAATCAGACTTTTCTCCTTTTAAAACCGTGTAACATATTTATTACACAACCTGGCAACCCTGTCGGCGGGCGGACGGTTATGGAGACCGTCATGAAAAATTTTGCACGGAATTAAAAGGGATTATTCATACGTCCTCCGTCGATTTACGGACACCGCACTTCGGCCGGCCTCTTTCGAGGCTAATTTAATGGACGCCCGCTTGGATTCCGGGTGAATATTTCATACGCCACGAGGAAATGCGCCCTCAAATGAATCTGGCTATGCGGTTACCGGGAAATCCGGGTCTGCTTTTTGGCAACCCTCGCTCTAATTGCATCCGATGCTTCCTCTTACTTACCTCTGTGGTCGAAATGGCAAGTTTTATCTGTCCTTAGAACAGAGCTAACACAGAGGTCAGTGCCAAAGAACAAACAGATCAATGTCAAAAAATACTGAAACCAGTACTGCCGTGCTCTAATTGTGAGCTTTGGAAACGAAGAGTCAAGATCCAGGTTTTTTTACTATTTTGGAGAGCCGTCGAGATCGCGACTTTTTGGAACTTTTATCCTGTTACCATCCATTTTTTTAGTGAAATTTTAGGACAGTTGGCAACTTGCAATAAGTGTTGGTGGGAGAAGATGTCGGGAACAGACTATAATCGATGGGACACTCAAGTCAAAGCGGTCGAAAGTAAAAATATCAAAGAAGTTAGGGGCAAGAAATAAAGAATGCCAGACTGCTGTGTGTGGCGGACAGGCAGAAACTACTGAAAGAGGTGACCACAATATCTAGAAGTGGCCTTTGAAAAGATCAAACAGGCCTCTCGTGCTTTCTATATAAAGATTCTTTTTACACAGTATGTCTGTTGCAAAATCAGCTACGTTGGAGATTAGGATCTTTTCGTTTGAAACATGGCTATAAAATCACGAAGATCGGCGAATTGACAAATACATTTCTGGCATTCACGCCTTCCTTATTAGTTTGTGTGGCCTGCTGATCATCAGGGCTTTGCTGTCCTGAAGCATAACTGCCCCATTTGGTTGCCTACATTGTCTTTTCCCGTTGGAAGGAACGTAACTTTACTCCAAAGCTCCGGAATTGACTCTAACAATTCAATTGTTTACAAGAACTTGACCAAATATGTCTGCTTTTTTCCGTGTAATAAAAATAAGTTTGTGAAATTGTCGATTGAAAGTCTCCATGGGTGGTTTCACGATAACTGGAATAGTTTTGTCGCCGTAACAGACAACACATTTACGGCCATATTTTTGGTAGAAATGATAATCACTCGAATTTTTTCACATTAATCTTCAAAGAGTTACGCATTTTAACGCTTTTCAAAGATTTATCGCTCTACTTTTCAATTTTAATTGTATATAAATGGCTAAAAATGTGCTGTCTGTTACGTGGTAAAAAGTCAGCTTAACAGACAGCACATTTTCGGCCATTTCTAAATTAAAATTGAAAAGTAGAGCGACAAATCTTTGAAAAGCGTTATAATACGTAACCACGTGTAGAATAATGCAAACAAATTCGAGTGATTATCGTTTATACTAAAAATATGACCGAGAAATGTATTGTCTGTTACGGCGACAAAACTATTCCAGTTATCGTGAAACCACCCCCATAAGCTTTCTAGTAACAGTACAATTTCTAAGTGGAAAGTTACTATTGCTGAATTGCAGTTAAGGTTTGTTGTATGGAGAACGACAATATATATTCGTCATCAAACTTGCTGATTGTGCTTGATGCGAGAGGAATTATTTTGGAATACCCTCTCTGTTTTCCGATAAAATGGACCACATTTTGCAATGAAGAACCACTATTTCTGGCTCATTTTAGAAACAACATATACGCCATTGGTTTCTCTATGCAGAAAGGTGCTTTTGTGGAAGAGTCAGAGAAAGTTGCTCCTTATTGCAAAATGTAATCCAAATATAACTAGAATTTAATGGAAGAAATTCAGACCCTTAATGATAAAACAAAAAAACCTCTCCTAAAAGAGAGAGATAGTCAGATGTAGGTAATCGTTGAGGGTAAAAACATTCCTCTTAGTGCAAATGTATGATCCCTGTAGTTCCCTTTCAAACCATACCGTCGATTTTCAATTCACAGCAGCAGAGGAATGTGTGTGTCGAGAGAACATTACACCTTCCTGCTCTTCAAGTTTCTCCTAGGAATTTGAGACCCTGCCTGTCGATAGAAATAACGATGTAATAAGAGGATTCAAAGTTACAGAACCTGTCCGTCAATTTGAAAGCACAAGACATTTATCTTGGGCGGTTCAAAGTTTCCCCTCTCAAATATTTCTTGTTCATTGTTTACTTTTTTTAAGCGCTTTTATTCCTTGCAAATCTCTTAATGTGAATCTCGTTAAAATCAAATATTTTATACCGTTATTAACGAGAATATTAATTTCAATACTACCGCTAAACTTATCTTATATTTAGAGGATTTTTATTTTGATATAATAATAGTCTATGTTTATATTAAGAAGGTTTCATGAAACGGTCCGAAAATTCTTTAAGAGTGCCGAGAGATGTTTAGCACTGGAGACTGTCCCATTTTCTTATAAGCCAGGTTTTCATTCATCATTACTCAAATTTTAAGGTGAACTGTGAACGGTTAAGAAGAGTAACGCAAATGAAGAAAACTTTACAGGTCAGTTACCTGGAACTTATGAACAAAGAACCTATTTTACTTTTTACAAATCAACAATAAATTCAAAAAGGTTGCCGAAAATAGTACATTTTCGAATTGTATATAGCCACCCTAATGTATCCTTTAATTGTATTATTTTTGGTAGATATTGAAAGGCCCATGAACAACTTCCAAATCCATTAGAAAAAAAATTAATTTTTGGGAAATCCTCCACCATTAACATGCAAAATTTTAAATTCTGACGTGGCGGAATCCCTCCGATATTTTAGCGCTCTCAGTGCTATAAAAATACATTTAAGATTACTTCAGTGATCACTTACAACATGACATTATTAAAAATTTGCAAGCCTGTGTTATTGGAACGGTTATTTCTGGGAACCAAACCGAAGAATTTACTCTGATAGCAAGTTAAATTAATTGCCTCCTCAAAAGCCAACTCTTCTCAATATTCTTCAGGAGGGTACTGTCGTGAGTTGGGACTGCGAGAGGGAGAGAAAACGCGAGAGAGCACAAAGGGAAGAGGAAAAGAAGGGTGCAGCGTAAGATGATACCTTAATGGGCATGAACCATAGCTTACTTTAAACAATAAACAATGATACGAACTGTTACGCCCTACACAGCCGACGACAAACATTTAACTTCTCCCCTCCCAAACGTCTTCACGGAGTTATTTTTTCCTTCTGAAAAAGGGGGGCTCATATCAATTCTGAGGCTTGCCCTCCATGGCATTTTCCACATTTACTGCAGGGAAACATCGCTTTCCTAAGGTAATGGTAGTGCATCATTATTCTCACACACTATTCTAAGTGTCAATCATAAGATCCTCTGGAGTTTCTGATTGGGCTAAATTATAAACTAAGATTTTATCTGTAACATTTCCAAGTCGTTTGAAATGGTTAAGAAAGAAAAACCACCTTTTCAAATGACTGAAGCGCAAACCATAGCAATAATAAAACACAATCAATTTTCTACAGAGTTACTAAAATATTTTAGTGATCATCTGTGCAATGTTGTCTGATTGTGCTGTGATCCATTTTTGTTTCTCCACTCAGACATTCGCTCACTCCGTCTTCAAAAAGTTAGAGTAGAGAAATAATAATACACCATAATTGAATTCGACAGTCTTGCCTCAATAACCAGTGAAGATTTTTGGTCCTTCAGAAGATAACTGATAATGCTATATTTTCACCTCGGAAACCAGTTACTCGCCTCGTAAAATGAGGCAATAATAAAAACGACAAGACAACGTTCATCGAGCTGCGATTCCTCACCGCTGACCTGCTGATGTTTTACACCTAGTCCTAAAGTCTTAACGATGGCAGCGCAACATCGGAGAGTTTGCACATTGTAGAGGCAACATTTTTCTCCTTGTTTAAACGAGCGCTCCTCCCGTTGCATTTCATTCATGCAACCTCATGCGGAAAAGAGAGAAGCACGGACGAGGAATCGCAAAAAATTCATGGACGATAACTCCGCTTCGGCCGCACTTAATTCAAAAGGATCCATCTCAACTATACAATGAGCCCCATCATGCGTGTAGTCTTATGGTTCTCGAGGCTCATGTTAGAATCGAGATAGTTCCTTCGGTGCTAAATACGTCCGGTTTAATTAAAGGGCAACCCGCTAAACAATGCGTGCTCGGCGTGCTCCCGTCTCATAAAAATGATTAATCTCCCGGCTCGGATCCGAAAATCCGCTCGGGCGAAAATAAATTTCGCCAACGAGTGTCGCGCGGCTCCGAAACTTAAAAAGTTATTGCTCGAGTTATTATTTCGCTGAAAATTATCCCCGGCTAACCCGCGGGCATTTGCATTTTGATGGCGCTAAAGATGCGATCAAATTATCGTTTGAAGTTCGAGAGCGCGCCTGAGAAACTGCTCCCACAATAAGGAAAAATATGCACGGGCCAGTGTTGCGCGTTGTTGAGTGGAAATGCTGCTTCTGTGCGGCGGCGAGGCGTGGATGATCGATAATCGATGTTTCCCCATTTGAAGCCATTGGCGGATCCAGAAAATTGGCAACATTGTCGTTTCTCCATTTCAACCTATAGTAATGTATTGATTCTTGGAGGGGCCAGGTAATCCGACAAGAATCGATTATTTAGCATATTTTAAATGGAGGAATCCGGTGTTGTCAAATTGCTGGATCCGCCTCTGTTTGAAGCTGTGGTAAGGAATCGATTATG
Organism: Bemisia tabaci; assembly: GCF_001854935.1. Taxonomy (NCBI): domain Eukaryota; kingdom Metazoa; phylum Arthropoda; class Insecta; order Hemiptera; family Aleyrodidae; genus Bemisia; species Bemisia tabaci. The sequence goes on from NW_017547136.1 coordinate 1,236,679, forward strand.
TAGGTGTTTGCTGCGAAACCCCTGTCTATCGATCCTTTTCCATAGGTGTAAATGGCAGATCAGTAGATGTATCGTAAAGTACGCCACGCCACTGCTTTTGTGGGTATAGAGTACCTATACGTACGGACGAGTCGAACTATGGAGTTCTTATGGTCCAAAAAGACGGTCAATCCTCTAACACCGAAAATGTCATTGCCAATCTTCCGATATCAAACCATGATGGTCAAGAATATTCATAAGTGAGCGTTCTTCCGCAAAAATGAGTAAATTTATGCAAGAACTAAGTTAATTTCGTGCTTAACAAACGACGGGTTGTATGAGAATTGCAATGATTTGGATAATTGAATAATTGACCTTCAGATAATTTGAACCCATAGGTTCACCTTTACCAGTATATAGTAGTGTCTACCTTTTTTCTGGCAGAATTGGCTCTAAATTGACCTTCAGTGACATACAGCGTGAATGAGTCGTAAATTCTACCAATCTTTTTTTTCAGTGTTGGTTGCCTTTTATGGCCCTGAAAGCTCTATAGCCTAATCTCAAAGTTATCGACATGCCCGTACTCTTCCTGCATAAGTATTTTATTTGTAGGTAGCTAGACAAAGTATCATGTAAAGCACCACGTCATACGTGATGGTTTCAGGCAGAGTGGCCCTTTAAGTTCGAAAAACTAAACATCAGATAACTAGATCACATTTAGGAGGAGTTACTTTTGTATCATTTGGCTCACAGATACCCAAAATTTACAAAAGTTGACTCTTCACAAAGTTCTAGCAGAATATACTCTATACATTTCAAGTTTTAAGTTGGCTTATTTCTCCCCGAAAAAATAAAATAGCATCAGAAATTTTAAAACTTTGCCATGGAGATAAATTGTTTCGCACTTTGGTCATCTAGTATAATTATAGTTCCTTTAAATACGTCCACTTCATCGCGCGTTGGGAATAATGAAACCAAATTGGAAACACCGCCACGTGGCAACTTTCCATTAAAATCAGATGGGTTTATTTATGAGCGGGATGGATTTTAACTGCGGCAAAAACGATCCGATACTCAAATGTGTTATCGTGTGCAAATTGTATAAACTTTTCAGTCGCTGTCTGCAGGAGTGCCGATTCTGGAATTAACGAGCAGACGGTTTTTCGACTCGAAACTCACTGGGCTCTAAGAATTATACTCATAAACACAATTGGATCTGGTCATAAATTCGAGTTGTAACGTCCTTTATCATATTCTCGCGGTTTTGTTGGCGGAATGTCGGTCGTATGAATGGTTTCTGATCATATCGTCGCACTTTAAATGCAACTTGGTGCTCTCTCAGAGCTTGATTCATGACAATTCCTGTCTGCATAAAATGATAAAAATGAAGTTCGCTCGCAAATCTCTGTAAAGTATTGATATTTAAAGTTTCTTACCCCCTGCACACGAATGGAAGAAGAAAGGAATTTCAATTCTTTGTTCGACTTTTGTCACAATGAGTACGGAAGAAATAAATGTAGCTATGGAAGAATGACGCGGTTAACATACGTGGAGGTGAGTCCAACGCTTGCAGAATTTTTAGAGCTCCCGACCAACTTTTTCATCCCTGTGTTTTTTTAGAACACTTACCGATGCTTTAGATGGGTTGTCCGGCCAAAAAATGGAAAATGATAAGGAAGGCAAATGTAGAAAAGTTGTCTTGGGGCAAAGCTGTGTCAACTGCCTCCAATTAGTTTTGTGGTATGAGCCCATAACTGAACATGAATTCCTCCACATTGTAATTTATTGATGAGGTATTTAAAATGAGTTTTATTAGCATAGAGATTATACATACTTGTGCAACTTATAATTAAACGGATCATTAATTTATATAAAAAGTATCTTGTTAACATTGTACTACTCTATAACACTTAGTTCAGTCACCGGTTAACAACACACGAATCAGGCACAAAAGGAAAAGCGCCTTCAATTGAGAATGATACTATGCAACACGCGGAAGCTGGTTTAGTTGTATCATTGTAGTATTCACGATATTCCGTATCTGCGTGCTTGATATCAAGCAAAGAGCTGGAACAAATAAAGCACGTTCAATGGAGAGTTATACTGTGCACCACACAGTAGCTCGGAACGTTTTATTGTTCTATAATTTCAATTATTATCGTTAACAGTGGCAGCAATAGGCGTCAAAAATGAGGTTTAAAAAAATGGGAAAGAAAATAAATAAATAAAAAAAGAAGAAAACTACAGTCTTCTTGGAGAAGCACACCGTTTTCACAGCAGCTGAATGCGAAAGCACCTCTGTGAACTTCGCGCAATGCCGCGTTTTACTCGGCCCAATTTAATTTTCGGGCGCTTAAATTACCCGTGAGCGGTTTCACGGGTCTGCGGTCACAATGGCGGCTCTAAAAAGATTACGCGGCGGCGATCGTGTCGGCATCCGAGGCTCGGTTTTTCCAAACTTCCACCCCCCCCCCCCTTTGCACATGCCTTCAACGGAAACTCGGACGAAACAAAGTTTCCTAACTTCGGGAAATCGATTACGAGGGAACAATGAAGGATAGAATCGAGGATTCGACTGTCTTCAGTTGCGGTGGATGTATTGCCGCTGCTGCCTCAGACGAGTGATCCATTTATCAGCTGGAAAAAGCGCCTTCCACAAGGAATGACACCCCGCAACACACGGAAGCTGGTTTCGTTGTATCATCATTTTATTCACGATGTATCGTAGCTCTGTGCTGGAACCTGGCACGGAGCTGGGAAAGGTAAAGCGCCTTCAATTGAGCATGATACTGTGCAACACACGGAAGCAGGTTTAGTTGTATCATCATTTTATTCACGATGTTTCGTAGCTCTCTGCTAGAACGTGGCATGGAGCTGGGAAAGGTGAAGCGCCTTTAATTGAGCCTGATACTGTGCAACACACGAAAGCTCAAATAGTTGTATCACCCGATAACTTCCGATTTGTATCATTAAGAGTGTTGTAGCTGTAGCTGTTAGAGGAGGTTTAATCCAGACCCAAGTAGTTTTTGCAAGTGACCTCCACTCATAGGCTTCTCGTCGCGCTCCCTGCGCCTTCCAATTTTATATAATTTCTTATTTAAAATAAATTTTATTACAAGTTTTGCAGATTATACCATGCCCAAGAATAGCGCCGTACTAGCCTTCGTTGCTTAATTTCTTTTGATAAAACACGCATTTTTAGGAAAAATTTTCTTTCGATAAATGGTTTTCCCTCTCTCTATTTTTTACAGATAATTTCAGGCGCAATTCAAACCGAAGCATCCGGCATTTCTATAGGAGAAATATTCTCAACTTTCCACCAAAGAAGAAATTGGCTCAGTCCATGTGTCCATTTTGCCTTCTTCCGTAGCCACGGCAGTGTTGCACTTCGGTCTTTTTTCAAAAACCCCAATGCAGAATTGACCATTTTTCTTACATATACATCTATGAGAGCCGTCTTCGCAGCGGTCTCTGGTGCTCTGCAATGCCCAACCGCCAAAGTCTCCTATTCTCCCAGAGCCCTCCAGAGAGTTGACACTTGCTCATTTCATTTAACAGCCCCTTCACCACCCTTTCACCGGGCGTCCTCTTCGTCTCTTTCCAGGAGGAACCTTGCCAAGCATATCCTTCGGCAGCCTCTCTTCAGTCATCCTGTTAACATGACTGTAGTTTTCCGGCCATGACTTCAAATACGATTTCATTTTCGAATTTCATAATCCAACTCACTCATATTGGACGTATTTATACGAAAGGGAACTAAGCGCCAAATTTCCAAATTTCAGTTTTTAACGGATCTGGATTCTCCATGTAATAGGCTGCTCTCACACGTAAATATGCCCCCAAAATACTAATTTCATCCCCTCGAATCAGCCCCTGAAAAATCGCAAAACAGGGAATCAGCGATTACGAATAAAATCAAAAGGAACTATATGTAATTCCCTTTGATTTAATGCGCTAACCCGGATTCCGAATTAAATCAAAAGGCGCTATCTCCACTTGATTGACGCGCGCGCGGCGAAGCTTGGTGGAAACTTGGTGAAATTTGGTACCGGGGGGTATTTTTGAACGGGAAACTCGAATTTCGGGTCAAATTTTGAAAATTCAGAAATCCAAGATGGCGGACATGGCCTAAAATGCTATCTCGGCCCCTATCCAGCTGATCTTGGTGAAACTTGGTATCAGGGGGTATTTTCGGACGGGAAACTCGAATTTCGGGTCAAATTTTGAAAATTCAGAAATCCAAGATGGCGGACATGGCCTAAAATGCTATCTCGGCCCCTGTCCAGCTGATCTTGGTGAAACTTGGCATCAGGGGGTTTTTTCGGATGGGAAACTTGAATTTCGGGTCAAATTTTAAAATTTCATAAATTCAAGATGGCGGATGTGGCCTAAAATTTTATCTCCTATTTAAACGCGCATCGCCAAAAAATCCCAGATGTCGTCCCCTGAGTGACGGTCACATATCGACCGTGCGTTCCCTCTGGCTCGATCGATGTCAGTGTGCACTGACATGGACAAGGGGCTTTTAACGAGCGAACAAATTAACGAACCCATCGGAATCACTTAATTTTCATTAAAATCACTGTTAGGTACTTTATTGGAATCGGAACAGTATTTAGAAATTCATGAGTATTAAGAGCGCGCTGGAAGGATTACGTGGTCAAAAGCGTGACCGTCACCTAGGGGTTCGTCAGGCCCCATCTTGACTTCCTCGGAGACGCGAGTTTAAATGGGAGCTCAGAATACGCAACTTCGAACTTGTTTTCCGTGGGTTAATAATGTTTCAAAAAATCGGAGAAAATTCCAGCGAACTCTGCGTACTCAATCCTCCAAAAAAAATGCAAAAATTAAAAATTACTGAATAACCTCATTGTTAAAATTTTAAACTCCGATATGGCGGATGTGGCCTTCAACAATAGCTCAATGCCTGAATCGTTTGTGTGAAGTTCGGTATTAGGGGCTCAACATGACAACAGAAACTGTTTTATTTAGATACGAAAATTTTAACATAGGTAATCAGCACATGAAGGGAATTCACGATCCGACGCTGCTAGGTAAACCACGCACCTCGACGAGGCGGTGTATTGTGAACGTACACGGAGAAAAAAACTTCGTGCGTGGGACCCGAAGTTTAGGTCATATGGATCTGTGAAGTTTTCGGATTGAGCATCTGAACACTTTCGGTCCAGCTGCTGAGGTTTTGATCACACATCTGAAACTTCAGTTCTTACATCTAAAGTACTTCGGTTTTCACATCCGAAAATTTCGGTTCTCACATCCGAAAAACTTCGGTTCTCACACCTGAAGACTTCAGACGTAAGAACTGAAGTTTCAGATGTGTGATCCGAACCTCGACAGCTAGACCGAAAGTGTTCAGATGCTCAATCCGAGAACTTCAGAGATCCATAAGACCCAAACTTCGGGTCCCACGCACGAGTTTTTTTCTCCGTGTAGAGTGCCATATATTTAAAGTTTACAAACGTGGAAATTTCCACATCTCATCCACATTGGCAAGATGCAGCGGGAAAGCAGATTGAGGTTACGTAGGTATATTTGGGCTCCCACCACCTCCGGCCTTCACAACCCGGCCCGTGCGCTTTACGCAAGTTCATTGGCGGCCATTCTAGACGTGTAGTGCGTTTGTTTAAGAAATCGATATCATTTTCAGCCACATCCGCCATCTTGGATTTCTGAATTTTCAAAATTTGACCCGAAATTCGAGTTTCCCGTCCGAAAATACCCCTGATACCAAGTTTCGCCAAGATCGGCTGGATAGGGACCGAGATAGCATTTTAGGCCATGTCCGCCATCTTGGATTTCTGAATTTTCAAAATTTGACCCGAAATTCGAGTTTCCCGTCCAAAAATACCCCCCGGTACCAAGTTTCACCAAGTTTCCACCAAGCTTCGCCGCGCGCGCGTCAATCAAGTGATTCAAGTGGAGATAGCGCCTTTTGATTTAATTCGGAATCCGGGTTAGAGCATTAAATGAAATGGACCTACGTGCAAAAATCCCCTATATCTCGCTTAATATGCATTTTTTCCTAATTTTGGCAACGTACGTAATTAGAGGAACTCTTCAGCTCTCAAACAAGCTAAAGTAAACCAAAATCGGTCCATTAGTACGGAAACGCCAATTGTTTTAGTCAAACTTGCCTTACTGAGAAGTTTGGAAATGGCGTTTAGCGCCTTTTCGCATAAATACGTTCATATCATGGTCTTTTTTCAAAAGCGTAGAAGTAACTGCGGGCTGATTGTTGATATTGACAGGCAAAGCTATAAACAGAAGACATTAGGAGTAAGGAGCGATCCTATTGGTTGAAGTGAGTGGTTTTTATGGACTGAGGGGGTAAATGGTAGACTAACTATGGGGTCCCTCGTGGGTTGCCGTTAGTTAGTCTATGACCTACTTCGGTCGCCCATTTTAACCACCTGCTTCCACCAAAACGATGGCTTCGTATTCATTTTGTCTTCTTTGTCTATAGCTTTGTCTCTAAATTCTAGCAATCCTGGCTGGATTGCTTGCAACTTTCAATTTGACCTGCTCACGCCGCACAGTGGATCGAGTCAATAGGAGAGGTCGGATAAAATTTAGAAACTTTAAACGTTCTTAACTTCGACTATAGAAAACTTTGAGGTTCAAAAAGTGGTCTCATTGGTTTTCTCGTGAAACTTCCTACTGCATGCACCCCTTGAAATTTAAAATGTGACGAAATCAACATGAAAATTGCGGTTTTAGTAAAAAATTTCATGTCCGACCACTCTCATTGATCCACTGTGCGCCGTGAGTGCATCGTACAGATGGACCACATTTTGCAATAAGGAACCTCTATTTGGACGTATTTCTGTCAAACGGAACTAAGTGCCAATTTGAGTTCCTTTTGAGGAATTTAGAATGCCGGATAGCGCGTTCTGTCAAACGGAACTAAGCGCCATGGAAAAGCTTTGCGAGTATATAGGACGGAATGAGCCCGACGCCCGGTTCCGCCGCCAATCCAAGCTCCCCTCTACCTTCCTCCCCCTATGGCGTTTAGTTCCGTTTGACAGAAATGCGTCCATTGTGGCTCATTTTATGAACAGCCCGTGTGTCATTGGTTTTCGTACGCAGAAATGTGCCTTTATGGAAGAGCCAGGGATAGTGGTTCCTTATTGGAAAATGTAATCCAGATCTTCGAGCGCAACAGTTGGAATGCAAACACTCGACGACCCCCTCGAACGAAGGAAGTTTTTCCCCTCCCGCGGCTCAAAAATGTGGGGTTGCATTGGGGGGTGCGGAAAGGGCGGAAGAAAGAGTCAGAAGAAAGCGACGGAGGGGTGCTCCGAGTTGATGAAACCGGATAATTAAGGATGATAACGCGGAACGGAGAAGTTCTGTAAATACGTTTAGTAAACTTTCCTTTTATCAGGGTAGATTTATCACCGGTCCGTCGGATGCTGGCCATGCCCGATCTGCAACTGCGATTAATCAAACATATCAACAGCCGCCGACGACTCACGAATCTCTTTTCCTGTTTCAGAATGAGGCGCTCCAGGCCGCCCTCAAGTCCCTCCTGCGGGAACCGCAGTACGAGCAATACACCGAGATACTGTAAGTTCAACCATTATCATTTTCTTAGTCTATCTTTGCTCTACTATGCCGCTGAGCTAAGGAAAAACGCCGTATGAGCCTTTAGTTGTTGCCAGATTTCGAAACTTTAGTCGAACCAGTGTTCGAAACTCGCAGGCGCCAACGCGCCAAATGCGCCTAAAAAACATAAAGAAAGAAAAACAAATCTATGTGAATCGAAAAAACTTAGAATTTTCAGCACAAGTGAAAGCTTGTTTTTCTATTCTTAACGATTTCATTCTTAGTGCTTTTTTCTTCCCCAAGTTACAGCTATATACTTACTAGTTCTGTAACGAAAACACATTGCGTCTAACTTTTCACTAAATGCGCCGTAATGTATAGGCAAAAAGTCAATTTGACCCCTAAAAAATCCTCAATGGCGCCTAAAAATCGGGCTTGATACTCCATTTTCTGTGAACATTTTATCGCCAAATTTGAGTGGCTAAGCTGTATAGAACATCGTTATACATTTAAGAATTGAGCTACAAGCCAAAATAAACATGTAATATTTCAAGATTGAAGATCGCAGTTTGTAGGCGGTGGAAACTTTTGTTTTGTTCCTTGTAAGTTTTATATACTTTCTTATCTACATGTATTTGGAGTCTGAAATATTACTTGTCTATTTTGGCTTGTAGCTCGGTTTTTTTAATCTATAACCATGTTTTCTGGGAATTGTGCCTATATTGCGAGATAGTTTTGTGGCCAACGTTATACTTTTTATTTTCTGCGCACCGCATAACGTGCATTTTTGTTGGAGGTCACTCTCATTCAAATATTTTGAATTTTTGTTTGCTTGAGAACAATATATACATTTTTCGGTTGAGAACTTTATTATATCGTATACTAGACCAATGGATGGAAAAGTAGGTGTAATATTTTTTTAAAAAAATGTGATGACAAAAGTTCAAAAGCTGATTGTGGTGTATCTGTCCTAATCCTGATGTTTTAAAAACACAGAGGTAGAACAATTATAGTACTCAGAAAAACTCGTTAAGGGATTTGAAGTATCTTTTTCGAATCAACCGTAAAACGCCCAATTACGTTCAAGTGCTCTCAATAATTTTGCAATTCAAATTTCCCCGCTTACTATTAATTTTCCGACTGGAATAGTGAAAAGAAAATCTGCTCAACGTGCAATCGATAATAAATTCCACGAACGATGTTATTTATTGTTTCTGCTTGAGATTTTTATCTCGTCCTGATGTTTTTATTTCCCTCTCTTTTTTAAGAGTCCCCGAGGGTTGAAACAACAGCAAAAAGTATAAATCATCTAGAATTCCTTGAAGGAGGGTTTAGGGAAGGGATTTCAACGAAAGACGCCCGCCTAGGACTGAAAACTACCTGCCTCGCGAGGGTTCCTGTCAATTCATATAACAATAATTTTTACTCGTTTTACAAGCGATTTATCAACGATTTTTTGATTTGGTAAAGAATAAGCAATATATGCTATTTCAACCGATTGTGAGTGAAATAATGGTCTAAACTGTAAGCGAATGAGAAAAGTGTGGAGTAATGAAATAGAATCGTGAAAGAAGTAATTTTTATGGATCGTACGTGATTTAGTAAAAAGTGGAGGAATAGAATTTGCCTGCTTGTCAACAACTTCCAAAAGATATAAAATAGCTTGACAGATCAAATCATCAATCTTTGGAATTTGGAAAGAAACGTATGACTAAACCAATCTCATTATGGGAACTATTGGAAACGGAACTCCGTTTGAGTCAGGAATTTCCGATCAAATCACCATTCATTCATGCAAGTGAAAATAATAGGCGTAGATGGAAATGAACGCATTAACTAACGATTGAGGGCTTAAACTAACCTCCTTGATAGTCAAGACTGCGAGGTTCCAACACCTAATGGTACTCCTGTGAATGTATTCAGCAATAAAAAATACTCTTTGCAGAAAAATACAACCGAGTATTGCGGAGATGGATTTTCCTTCTTCTGCATGATGTAATGCACATAACTTGTTTGCATGTATTCTCAACTTTTCGGTTTTTTCTTTTTTGAATTTTTGGAATTTGATTTTAGACAGTACTTAGGGTATTACTTTGCTTCTTGTGTTTGAAGGAGAATTAATTGTTTAAATAAAAAGTGCCCGTTTCTTGAGGGAATTTTAAACGCCTGAAAATTATGTCACAGCTCAAGCGTTCAGCAATTGGATTTAATGAACATGTGCTCGTTCAAAGAAGAAAAAAAATCAGCCTGCACAAACTTGAAATACATAAATAGCATCAGAGCTTTGAGGAGTATTTTGCAGACATTTTAGCGCAAAAAGTACTCAAAATGTCAAACCAGACCGAAGCCATGGTGGTTTGAAGGTTCCAGTACGAACACTTAGTTTCAAGAGATCGTCATTTAAAATATTAATTTTCCTTGTTCAGAGTATAACATCGCCAGATTTCGATGCAAGTATGCACTTTGTGTTGGCATTGTACTGAATTACAGAGTTTTTCATCGGTTCGAGTAATTTGAAGTGAATTTTTTGACTCATCTAGACGAAAATCGCTCTAAAAAAAACCTCAGCTCTGCGAACGAAAATCTTTTTTCCAAGGTTGCGATCGCATGAATTTTAAAGCGCAGAAGCTCACAAATTTTCAATGGCAACGTTGCCCAAAACGACTTACGAGCCCCTACGAATTGAGACAGAAAAGCTGATATTAGAACCAGGGCGTCCGAGGTATTTTCACGTTAAATGTTTTAAATTTTTCCCGGGCCCGAGGCACAACCCTTCTGCGAGGAAATTTATTGCCGCAGTTTTAGAAGTTTGCGTGTGAGTGTCGATAAAAGGCTTCGAAAACTTCGAATCACCTCTCCAACTACCCTCTCATTGTTTTCTTCGATAAGTTGTGATGTAGCAATGGACAAGGAGACTTACACAGAATCACTCTCTCAGATCGAAGGAACGGATCGGTATCGATTTATCGACCGCGATGAAACCGACCTTAAAACATCGAGACAAATTGAGTGTAGTTCCGCGGTGAAGTTTAGCATAAAGTTTCTACTTCCCCTCGGAAGGGCTTTTCAGTTTTTCCGTTAACGAACCCCGAAACTGAGGATTTGGAGGTAGAAAATAACCAATTTCGGTGAAAATATATTTTATTGACATCGTTCCGGGACGGGAAAGTGCTTCCTGCATCCATTAAAGAAATATACTCGCTTTAATTCCGTTCTACGGGACATACTTTTTGAGACTAAAGGCTTTTATTCCAGCGAATTGAACCGATGTAGATTTGACGATTTATCGAGTGAGGTGTTCTGAAATTTCTCGTTTGCAACAAAAAACTCATTTTTGAAGGAGAAATTGGTATTTAAGTTTCGATGTTTTCTTCGAGACAATCTCTCTGAACGCAATTCTGTCCAAAGTCTGGGTAATTTAAGTTTCTTTTCTTTTTATTTTTTCAGAACAAAATTTTTTAATTTTTTGTCAAGAATTAAGTTCCTCGTCAGAGAGCGATTTGATCTATTGGCGGCTCATTTCTAAAAGCACTTATTTTAAAAGTAAGGCCGCAAATTATCTTTCAAAATAAATCCACTCGTTATTATTCCCGAAACGTTCTTGATTTTCCCTCACCCGGTCACGATGATTTCCTAAAAATACTGAGCCAAACAATTTCTTTCAGTTTCTTTGATAGAAAAGAAAAATTGAGTGGGAATTTTAAAACGTTGTAATCAAATTTTATGCTTTCAAAATTTGATCGTTGAATTCTGACTGACTCTAACATTCAGTGTTGTCGTCTTAATTTTGGTTTTCTTTCCTAGCTAGTGGCAAATCTGTATCCACTCACTCCGTTTTCAGCAGTAAACGTAAATCCTTTCATTATGAGATTATTTTCCTAAATATAGGAACTGTAAAAACATACAACGCTTTTTACATGATGTACTGATGAGGAAACATGCCGGCGTTTTATATCCTTATTTTTGATTCGTTTCTAAGCCTCTTCCAGCCACTTGAGGAACGAAGAAGCACTGCCGTTTTTTCCAAAAAAAAAAATAGGGTTAACTGTGCGTTCACAGCAAACGAATTGGGTAAGCCTTAAACAGACAAGTAAGTTTCCTTGTTTCTCAGAAAAGTGGCTTACATTCCCAAATAGGTCTAATACGCGATTATCCTCGGTCGAATAAAGAGAACAGCGTGCATGTAAAAAACATCGGATTAGGCACGGGTGAGTGAAATGTTTCAGCCTTTGTCAAGGGAGTAACTGTATCCCTTCAGCGTAGGCTTAGCCGGTGTCAAGAGGAGTTTTTTTTACGGATTAGGAAGGATCAGTTGTGTTTGAAACGTAGGCTGCAAAGCACAGATTTTTTAATGTTTTCGAGGTGTCGAGCATGGAGAGGAAATCGCGCATTTAATTTTTCCCCCCTTCGCGATTATCTTTCATTTTAATGAAAGTTGATTATTTCATGTCAGTGCTTGTTCACTTTTGCTAATGTGACGTCGTCGATGTAGGATTTATTGGGCAGTACAAGTTTGTCCCCAAAAGAGCAGTATGGCGCACATAGGTATGTTTCTTGTTCCAGCGTTACTCTGAGGAAAAAATTGCGGTCATATGGACCGCAAATGTACGGTGTTCAATATCGTCCGTATTGTTCGGTTCATGTAACCGCTCTCTCGGTTCTGGGAACCGTATCTTCGGTTCACGCAACCGAACTTTTTCGTTGGTCCTGTTCGATTTGAATGCTTGGTACCGAGGATATGGTTCCCAGAACCAAGAGAGTGGTTACATGAACCAAAGAATTCGGCCGATATTGAATACCGTTCATTTGGTTTGTACGACCAAAGTTTTTTTCTCAGTGTAAAATGAGTTAGCCACACTTAACTCATTCGTCGAATAATAACGGTTTCGTTTATCTAAGTAGTAGAGGGAAATACATTGACTACTCACTCACTCAGTCAATCACTCACTCAGTCAATCACTCACTCATCCATCACTCTCGCCTCTCGGTTCCCATCGGTTGAAATCGATGCCAACTTCGCTGTTCGCCGAATCCAGTACACCCGAGGGGTGAAATAAGCTTGTTTTTCACGATCCAAGCTCCCATTTGCGAGAAAACGCGGTTGGAAGTCGCGGATTTTCCCATAAGGCCGCGTGGGTTTAAAAAAGAAATGAAGCAGTGCGGGTATACCTCTCATTCAGACTACTGCCTGAGACAGCGAGCTGCGTGCGTTAATGGTGCGGGAGTGTGACATTTCCAGGACCCTGGAGAGCCACGCCATGCTTCATCAGCTCACGAAATTTGCTGGGTTTTATTCTTTTTTTTATGTTTTCCTTTTCCGAAGGTTTGATCACAAGACCCAGAAGTTCACCCACAAGATCCCAAAGTTTTATCGAAGGAACCAAAAAATTGACCAAGAGGACCGAAAGTTCGGAGTGTGGAACCGAATAGTTCGATCGATATTGAACACCGACTGTTCGGTTCATATGACTGCACCGTCTCCCATCAGTGCGGATCATCGTTTATTGACGGTGAAACGCCCCAAGCACATCTGTGTTTAAAAATATCTGCTCCTATTGTACTTTTTGTAAGGAGCACAAAACAGCGTCATTCCTTGAACTTTTCGCATAATTTTTCTTACGCAGAGGAGGAAAATCACGCAAAATTTTAAGAAGTGACGCTAAATAATTTCTTATTTAAAAAATAAAGCATGATAGGTAGTCTGCAACGGCGCTAACCGAGATACGCGGTCTGCGGGCTGATCATGGTAATTGATAGACAAAGATGACTTAGGAAATATGGAGAGATCTTATTGGTTGAAATGAGTGATTGCTGTAGACAAAGGAGGTGGCAATAGACGAACTAACGGCGTCCTACACGGGACTCTATAGTTAATCCATCATTTTCCTCTTAGTGTGTAACAACCAACCGTTTCCACCAATGGTCTCAATCCACATCCTTTTGTCTTCTTTGTCTATAGCTTCGTTTATCGATTTAAATAATCAGCCTGCTGGTAGTTCCACCGTCGATATGGTGTTCACGCGACCGAGTTGTTTCCCTCAGCTCGAGGACCGGCCCACTGTGCGGCCGGAGCGCGCGGTGCCGTAAAGGCCGGCTTGTTGATATTCGAAATCTGTCGGTGATAATTTAAAAATAAATAAAAATATGTTTCCCGCACCGAAAAAGCGAGACCGCTCTCGCTGCGGCGACGAGGCGCGGCCGTAAAAGTTTATTATCTCCTCGTCGCATCATGATTCGAGGATAATATATTTTTATTACCCCGCGGCCTCCGCCGAGCTCCCCGCAACGAGGTCTTTAGGCCGGAGTCGGATCCTCCCGAGGGGAGGGGGGGGGGACGTGCGTGGAGGGTCTGCGGAATGCGGATTAGGTGTGTTAGAGCGTGCCGCGGACAATTATCGCTTAATTTAGGGCGCGTAGAGCGTCCCGAAATCAGTATTCCCCTCAGCGGAGGCGAACGTGTAGCTTTCATATTGTTGTTGTGAGGGATTCACATCCTACCGTCTGAATGGAAACCCTATGCATGGAAAAAGTGGAAGAGACAATCTGATGTTCACAGTTTCTTTGGCGGGCGATGTGGAAAATTCGCCTTCCAATGCCCGATTATGCAATTTTTCATTCCTATATTTACTCCCAATAATACCCTTTTCTCATCTTTCGTACCTGCGGATCTTCCCCATGGTGCATATACATCGAAAAAAAAAATGTTAGGGCTTATCCCCTAAAATTGTGGTACTGCCACAATTTGTTGGATGATACGGACATTTCTAATTAATTGTGGTCAAACCGCAACTCAAGTTAGGGTAGTACCGGTAGTACCGCAACATTTGGGTTAGTAACCTAATTAATTGGGGTACAACCACGATTAAAACGTGTACAACCACAATTAATTGGACTTGTCCATATCACACAACAAAATCGTGCTTTTTTTAACCGTGTACCTTTACCCCTTGACAAATTTTTAGTGCACCCTGTAACAAGTAATTTACCCTCTCAGTAACAAATAAACGATCGAATAAAATACTTTTATTTTTCACAATTGGAAATCATCACACACTGATGATACTATTTTTATTCAGATGTTCTGTTTTTATGACCAAAAATAATTGATACCTCTCTTAAAAAAAGTGATCAAGCCCGGTTCACCCAACTGTTTTATATTCGAATACGTCATTACGCTAGCCGACCGCAGATCCAATACCGATGACATTCCGGAGGGACACCGATTGCCGGTCCACTCTCATGACCCAAACCCACCGAATCGCAGCTAGCGCGAAACCAACCGTCCAAAACCGTCGAGCTCAGCAGAAATTCCACCTCTGCGAACGACCGGTCGAACCGCGGGTCACCGAACACCCCCCTCTCCCCGAACAAGTGGTCGTAGGGAGTGAATTGTCCACGTCGCTGCCGACGATGGGAAGGGTGGCGGCGGGAGGGTGACCCGGTGCCCGAACTGTAAACAAATTACTCCCCAAATCCCACGGAGTTCTTCAGGGACCCCCAAGTTCCCGAGCCGGGGGAGGACGTGTCGAGCGGGGGTAGGATGAAAGGAGGGGGGGGGGGTCGAGACGTGCCGGGTGGCGATAGCCTCTTAACTCCGGTCCATTACTTGTCCGCAGATTTTCCTAATGATAGTCATTTCTCCATGCACCCCCTTTCTACCCCTTCATCCCCCACCCCACCCCTCTTCTGAGCGGGGCCCAGCTTCGCTTTGCATGTCGCGGATCCGGGTGTCGTCTCATCCATCTCGGGTGCCGTTTCCTCTGCGAAGCGTTGCCGAAGATTTTCAGGGTTTGTGATGTCTGGGACAGCGTACTGCAGCTTCTTAATTGCTTCAAACGAGACTTTTCACTATTTTTGCACGCGATTTTAACCTCCTAAGACCCAGAGATTTCACAATATTTATAGTGCTTAAGCCCTGAGTCAATTTTGACTTTTCGCTCTTTTACTTTCCACATCGTCAAAAACCGCAAGAAAATTGATCTCCCTATTGCAGCGTAAAATAGAACTTTAAAAATTAGAGCCCGCTCACAATTTATTCAATAGCCAGTTCAGAGCTCTGGCGACTCAAATTTATTAGAACTTGAAATGGCAAGTCATTTTTCTGGCTGGTCATTGCTACTGGGTCAAACGTCTTGCCATGGGGACTTAAGAGGTTTCATATTTTTCAAGTTCATTTTCCAAAAATTGTATACAGATATGTTGAGTAGTATCCCTTAGAAAAAATGAAGTGTGAATGAAAATGTTCAACCCCTGCAATCAAGATCCCTGGTTTGGTATTTTCATCGTATAAATATTTATTAGTTTTAATCTTTTGTTTCTCCATGAACACCTATCAGGAACGGGACTTTGGGACATCGCAACTAAATATTAAATAATTGTTACAAAATTTAGGATAAGTGTTCTACGAAGCCACAGCACAACTACCATCATGAAAAGGACGATTTTTGCCTTCCTCGAATCAAATGTAGGAGTATACCTTTGAAAATAAACTCTTACGAGGGATCATAATGCTTTCCCAATGCGAAAACTAATAAAAATTGAGACTTGTTTTTGAGATTTAAGAAATTTGAGAAAAATTCTATAATTTTAACGAACATCAAAGTAGGTGCGATCTGACCTCGAAATTGAAAAACACTCGCTGTAAGTATACTCTCTTTAGTATTTTGTATTTTTTGAATTGGTAAATCATAGGCAGGATAGACTGGTCACCCTTGTCAAATTCAAATTCAAATGCGTTTATTTCACTTCAAGTAGGTACAAATATCACAGCCACTTTTAACAAGATTCCAAAAAAAAAAAAAAAATCATCCTACCACCCCTCTAAGGATCCCTTTTCCATCCCTTTAAGGATCCATTTCTGAAGTTACTGCAGAATTTTACTCTAGGGTTGCAAAAATTGTCCTTTTTATGATGATAGGTCAAGGACCACCTCAAACCTTCCTAAATCACAATGTTAACCAAACGGGGCCTCCAAAGAAAATGAGCTGCTCAGGGGACGACTATATATGGATTGCATTTTGCAAAAAGGAACCACGAGCAATCCAACGTCGCTAAGATTGTTTTACCTTGCAAATATAAACTGATCATTTACACAAGTTTTATCTTTACTCCCAATAAACTATAAATTCAACGCGAAAATTACCATAGTTAATTTAATTTTTAATTTTTTGCAAGGTTTCAGTAATTTTTTTGTGAGGAATATAAGTTGCACAATCCTAGCAACATCGTAATGCTCTTAGTTCCTTTTTGCAAAATGCAATCCAAATACGATCCCAAGGAACCTTTTCCCAAGAGCGTTCGCAAACTGATCCAAGCGGAATTTGGCAACCGGCTTGGGGGACTTTGTCTTGACGGAGTTATTAGAGTCCCGACGTGTACAATGGACCACTAGACAAGGTACGAATTTCAGCATTCTGATACATGTTTCTCAACCAAAATTTCACGTAGAACACGATACGCACAACGAAAATTACCAAAATCAACTCCTGACGAAGATATTTAATGATTCTTGATGCGTGAATTCAAACCACCCGCTCATGAAAACTCAATGCTCTACGTGATTCACATCGCGCGCTAAATGTTTATCATGACAGTCTCTGCGATGTAAAAATCTTCAACTTCAATCTTGACACTTTGGCTCAGCTATAGCAAATTACCAATAGTTTGAACAACACATGGTGGGAAATGAACATTGCTCGATTGAGAAGCTTGCTGAAACCGTTGTAGTGCGCGATTTGACTCGCGTAGAGCTTTGAGTTTCTTGTGAGCGGGCAGTTCAAATTCCTCGTAATCAATGTGAAATAAAAACGTTAATATCTTCGTTAGGAGTTGGTTTCCGTAATTTTCGTTGTATGAATCGTTTTCTACGTGAAATCCTGGTTAGGAAACATGTATCAGATCGCTTAAATTCGTACCTTGTCTAGTGGTCCATTTACAAGGCGAGAATTACACCGAGTTGGTGTGATAATCCTCGGTTGCTCTACATCCCGGGATCCTTGCTCCTCGTGACGTGATTTTCTAAAGCTCGTGTGAATAGCTCGCTTTAGTTGGCTCACAGTTTGATGGAATTCCTCTCAAACATTGACAGCCGGGGCTGGGGCCGGGGCTCCCCTATGCAAAATATTCTATGCGACCCCGTCCCTCGTCGTGACGCCGGTGCAGAAATCCTCGAGAAACCGACACCCTATTACCCGCGCTCTTTTCACGAGGCACTCGATATTGGTGACATGTGCTCCCGTCTTAATTTCGGGTTCTATGCGTCCTCTCTATACGAATAATCCCAAGTTCTTGGATGAAACTGCGGTAATTTAGTTTGATTTTACGAAGCTCAGCTATCCCTTGTTCACGATATAATTGGGAGAAGAGATGATATATTACAGAGACTCCGCATTGATAATCTATGCGATGTGATTCGGTGGCACAGAGGTTAAATTTGGTTTAATTCGTCGCTTTCCTGACAAAGGGGCGTAACTACACTCAGCAATGAGCCCTGTCGTCCATGAAGTGCAATATTTGTTGGGGGTCATGTCAATGTGCAGTTACGCCCGTATGTCAGCGTCAGCCAAGCAACTAAGTTTCGTCTGATAATGACGACTGATTAATATCGGGCAAGTGCTAAGCAAGTTTGGTAAGTTGGTTAAGCCAATGCTCCAGTAACCGAACAAGAATCAGAGTACTTTCAAATGTCGCATTTAACTTTGTCAGCGGACCGATTATTGAAGCTGTATGTCGGCACAACATGACTAGACATAGCCTTATCTGAACCATGGAATACATTGCATTTCGATGGAAAATTGGGCTGCTTTAAATTTTTAGTAATCGACCGGTGTTCGTCGATGCTGGTGGTGCATCATCATAAAAATGTAGAAAACATACCGGTTGTTCGAATTGCCTTCATAGCGTTGTGTAGGCAACTTCATCTCTGTTGCGATCGAATAGTGGTATCAAGTTTAATCAGTATACTCTGCAGTTGTGAGTGTATCAAATGGTTTAAATTCGACTTTGAGCTTAGCCTCAATAAAGTAATGCAAATCTATACCCAAAATCAAAAATGGATCTTAAAATTGTAAACTTTAAAAACCATTTTCGGTGGGTCCCTCCTGGTAGGCGTCGGAGAGGGCGTTCAGCTGATTGGTGGGTAGAGGGCATCCGTCAAGAGATGGAGGGATGCCAGCTTTCAGAGGATCCCTACCATGACAGATTCCTGTGGCGGGTAGGCGTCGCAGTGCGCTCTAGCGCGCCGTAAAAGCGACTTATACATTCATGAAAACCATTCTCGTAGGCAACGATGTAGCGCGATAATGCCAGAACAGTGAAACCATCCATTAATCCCGTCCCTTTGCAGCCCATGCTTTCTATTTCTTTTAAGTATTTATATAATTTTGTAAACATAATAAGAACACCCTATAATCTTAATGCTACACGGAGAAAAAAGTTTCATGCGTGGGACCCAAAGTTTAGGTCATATGGATCTTTGAGGTTTTTGGATTGAGCATCCGAACACTTAAGGTGGTCCAGCTGCTGAGGTTTGGATCAAACATCTGAAACTTCGGTTCTCACGTCTGAAGTACTTCAGATGTTAGAACTGAAGTTTCAGATGTGTGATCGGAACCTCGACAGCTGGACTTTAAGTGTTCAGATGCTCAATCTGAGAGCTTCAGAGATACATATGACCTAAACTTCGGGTCCCACGCACGAGGTTTTTTTCCCCGTGTAAGGGAAACCTGTACGTAAGAGGCTCAAAGTGCCCCGAAGGGTCGAACAGCGAAACGCTTGGGGGACGTGCTACCTAGTAATGAAAGAAAGATTTGTATGGACATAGAGAGAGAAGAAGGAAAGGGGGAAAAATAGTAGCATAACCTCTTTCTGTTCAAACATGGAGATAATGGAGTCGAAGGTAAACTTGACAAAAATCTTTTTAAATCTGTCCCCACTCTTTTTTTCACTATTAGTGTAGAGGTCAGCGCAAAAACGATAATAGCTCAAACTGCGATGTCGAGGGAGGCGGATTTTGCCGACCCAGAAAACGGAGGGGAAAAAAATAACGTACGGCAAACCCTCGGAGGGTAGTAAAGCGTGGCCGCGGCACTGAGGTGTCTCAGAAGGTTGTCACGTTTCACCGTGTTCCTTCACTTCGTATCAGTGTAACAGTCGCACCTTTGAGGGAATGGGCCTGTCGCAAACTTCAGCTAGAACAGTAGGAAGAGATATCTCTGATTGTAGTGATAGTAACTAACTGAGTATCAACAGAGATACCTACACATTTTTACGAATCAGCTCAAGGCAATGGTAACATGAAAAGAACAAGGGGGAAACGGGAAATAAGGCTAAAAATACAAAATCAAAAACCCGGAAATGGCTCAATTTTTAGTCAAAACGTCTCGAGTTTTTAGTTTTGTACTTTTAGCCTTGTTTCTCGCTTTTTCCCCTTGTTTTTTTCCGTATTAACTGAGACAGTCATCATAAGAAAATACGGCATATGACATCATTCACCGCGGTATAGTGGATACTATGGTTTCTTCCACCTTGCTTTCATAAATCAGCGATACTTTCATTTCCACTGCAGTTGGTCCGCGTAATAAAATGACGAAATTAACAAAGGGGGAAGAAACCAAATTATGCTTTATTGCGGTGGCTGATATCAATGGGCGATGTCTCCGTCACTACTGGACGTAGAAATTTGGGTTTTGCACAGATCTTAATAATTTTTGCTAATCCATAAGCTTAAACCATCAGAGTACTATTCTGTGACTAGTGCAACTGACCTATGCGACAACGTTGCTCCACTGAAGTATTGCCTTCGCAAATATCACATAAGGTCTCAAACAACGCATTCCACGAGTTCCGAACAATCTCATATTTTGTGTTCGATTTGACAACGGAGCTTGTAGTCTCACATTTTGACCCTCGGGTCCTCGGGGCCATAACATCTTAAAATGCTTTCTGGATGCTGCACCGGTTTTATCTCTTCTTCTCTCGCTTCAGGTCCTTGTTCAACTTACAAATGTGCAAAAACTCATGTTCTGCAACGTTTGAACTCTCACTATATCTGGAAGCAACTGGAATCGTACTTTTTCTCTTCTATTCTATTCTTTTCTATTCATTTTTTTCATTTTCGTCTAGTTTCTTTCCTTTTCTTTATTTTTACCACTCCGTTTTGTTTCGATCCTTCTCCTCATTTTTTTTGCGATTTCCCCTCTTTTCTCGACATGCGCTGCAGTATACTTACCAGAAAGAGAGTGGAAAACGATTTTCAGAGAAACCTCTCACGAGAAAATAAACTTAAGCAACTTTTAACGATTAAAACAAAAGTTACTTTTAGCGACTCAGCATTTACTCGTCAGCCAAAACGCTTAAACTCTCCAAACCTAATGAATATTGTACAAAGTAGTTTGCCAAAGTAGTTGGATATAAACATGAATCGCCTTCAAAAAGGTAAGGTACTCCTGTTCAATATTCGAGAACTTTTCCAGTAACGTGCAGGGAGGAAATTTCATAGTTTTAAAAAAGTTTTGATTGACAGTGCCAGTGAAGGATCGGAAAAGAGATGCCTTAGAATTGCAATAAAAACTGCATTCATATGTGACAGGATTTGTCAATGCTTTCTTTTAAAATCTCTCACCCATTTGCTCTGTGAGTGTTTAAAATAATAATAATAATAATAATTTAAATCACATGCGCTTTGTTTATTGAAAAAGAGCCAAGTGTTGTGGGAAACAACGGGTCCCTTCACTAATTGGTCAGGAGCATTTGGAAGTTGTTTTCCCTCTCTTTTTATTTTAATTCATTTTTATTAAATGCACGTATACAACCTAGAAATAAGGCTTACAGGATCCGATCCCCAAAGGCCCGAGGATAAAGATAAGAGATGTCAAGTTCGACTGTCGTGCTCCTACATTAACACTTAAGCAACTGAGTGTGTCTCCCTTATTTCAAGGCAGGTTCGAGGTACATTTAAGAATGCGGGTCATCCCTTTCGCTCGGGGACAGAGGCCGGCGCCTGGAAGTCAGACAACCCCGCCAGCAACAGTTAAAATGAATCGATTTTTCCGCGCCGAGATACAGGATTTACTAACTAATGTCGACGCCAATTCACAGATTGATTGATGCTTCATGGTTTAGCGGCCGCCGCGCCGCATTTTCGACTGGGGAGAGCCAGTCGATAACTTTCGCTTCTAGTGGACTCAACCCCCTCCCCTCTTCAATCCACCCCCTTTCGGGGGGCCGCGGGGCTCTGTTCCACGCCACGGTTATTTTCATTGAAACTCGAGAGGCCAATCTGCTCTCTCCTATACGCCGTTGCCTCATGGAAACAATAAGGCAAATAATGGATATTATTCACTTTGTGAATTGCTGAATGCTCAATCGTACTGACGTCCGGTAGTTTTCGGTAGAAATCCGTAAAATTACTGTTTTTTGATAGGTTGAAATCCAAAAGAGGCAGGAAAAGCTTTTCTTCGAAAAAATAACGTGAAGTAAAATGAGTCGTCTGTCTAATTATGCTCATGGTGGATTTCAGGTTCATTTTCTAATCGTAGTCACATCGTTACTTTTGTGGTGACAATGCCTCATTTCTGTCTTACTAACACTGTTGCAATACGGCCTCGCCGAACTTTCTGTCATGACAAAAACACTGTAATCAAAAAAGAATATACAATTAGGCGGGACCTCGGATTCAACATGATTGTTGTAAGAGCGACCATTAATTTTTCTCCGTAGAGGTCTACCCGCCCACCAAGACATACTGTCAATATTTTAATTCGAACGATTTAAAGGTTATCACCCCTCGAGATGAAGTGGCAATAAATTATATATGAGGTCAAAATAGGTATTGCTGAAGTATTCATGTTTCCGTCGGTTTTGCTTTTAATAATGAAATAATTCCTTTCTGAACCATGGAAAAGTGCCACCACACATTAGGCCTTCCACTTCGATCTTATAAAAGGGATAAATTGTGGTGACAAGGCAACTACCCTGTAAATTGAAACAAGTGAGTATACGCGCCCGGGGATACATCGTCAATTGTGAGTGCTACACTTCATTCAAACGCTCCAAAATTAGGATTGCCAGATTTCCTCGACAAAATACACGGTTTATAAGAAAATGTTAATTCCATAAGATTTTCCTAATTCAAGTTCCTTTCAGGATACTTTCGTAGGACCGAGGAATATTTTTACTTTTTTATGTGATCATTGGACAGTTGGACAGCGGAAAATCTTGTTCATAACCTTTTAAATAACTTCTGAATAAAAAGAAGCAGAAATTGCAAAAAACTTTTCAGAAGCTTAGAGTGGATCTGTTGTTGAGTTTTCTTCCATTTGGGTTACGACTTTGTCAAGGGGAAAAAAAGTTACGGAAAGTCGTCGGAAAATGAGGAATCTTGTAAAGCCCGCTTAAAAATGACTCGCTTTTTTCACAGCAATTCTCACAGAGGCATCCGCGAGTGAAAAAACATTTTAATTTTTGTCATTTCTAGGTGAAAGTTTTGCAGGGTTTCTCTCAGATTGTCCCACGGAATTCTCCGCTGTCCATATAGTTATAATTTGTAAGTTTTCTCACAAAAAATTAACGAAAAAAGTTCGTTTTCAATTTTTGAAGTATGATCGTTTCTTCCTCGCTCTAGAAATTATTGGACTGATTTTCATGCATTTTGCGGCTATTGGCGGGTAAAAACCTTCAGATAAACTCGCTTCATTTTTCTTTTGGCGCGTATACGTAGTATACCGCCTTTGCGATCGTTTCGACCCCCCCCTCGATACAATAACCGAGTCCCCTAGTTCCTTACCGAAAAGTGACTACCGCGAACTTCTGAGATTTTCCAAAGCGTGTAAAAAGTTTACTAATCCGTCAATAATAATGATTAAAATTTGTTTCTCATTCTGGGGCTCGCTAGTTTATGTGTAATGAATACCAAGAGTCTACGTTTCTTGGTTTTTTTTAAAAAAACCTTAGAATGGGGCGCGCTGATTTAAAATATGCATATATAAGCGGAAGCAAGCGAACTGATTCGAGGATGGCTGACCAGTTCGGCACTCCTTGAATGAGAATTTCACTCACTCCGTTTTGTTCACAACGTTGCTTTGACATATCTCCACAACACTGTTATCCTTTTCAAAAGTTGGTACTCCTTGCTCTGATAGCCGGGGCCACCAGGATAGTGGTAAGTGCAATCTGTGATGAGCCTCGAGACTCATTAGACCATTTGCTAAACGTGGCTCATACAGGAGTCCACTAAGCCCTCTCGTCCCCACGCTCCTGATCACTGCGTCGGCGTCACGAAGAACAATGGGCCTTGGGTCCCAACGCGGCCGATACCCGTACCCCAATTACTCACGCTTCATTAACCATTTCACCGTCACGCTAGGATTCATCCAATTTTCAAAAAAAATTGTTTCGCATGTATTTAGCAATTTTTTCCTTACTCTCCGTTAAAACACAAATAAAAAGAGACCTCATTCATAAAAATCGGCCGAATAGAAGAGAAGTTACAGTAATCGAAATCCGAAGAAATCAACAAAACCTCGACTCCTCGATACGAAAAATAAAATGAAGGGGAAAAAAAGAAAGTATAAATTACAATTAAATATAATTGACCTCAAAATTTGACAAACAATTCATTTATATACCTAACGCTGAAAAAACTGGGAGAAATTACAAAAAATTTGCCTCTTGCAAGGGGCTTCTTTGTAAGAATTTTGACCTGAAGACAACGGTCGAATAACAGCAGTACTCCATACAATACACGGTGTGCCTGAACGAGTTAAACATTTTTCATACGTCCAAATCGAAAAATCTTTATATTTTTAACTACAATGTTTCTTGAATCGTTTAAGCAAAAAAAAAAAAAAAAAAAATTCCGTCGAGATTCTGGAACGCAAAGGCGCTTTAAAAGTATTCTGGGGCTATAATAGCTAAATCACCGGTAGTAAATTCGTTATATTATTAAAAAGAAATTGACTCCATAGTTTAATTCCTTAGTTTCTTGAATACGATTATTTTAAGCACTTAAACATTTATACCACCAATTTTAGCCATGGGGTGATTTCCTGAGAGCCGATAATATCACGAATTTCTCATAGAACCCCTCAACAGTGGCTTGCTTTTTTGGCAGCCGATTCGGCCATCGAACCGGAGTTTAAATGGAAGCTGATAATAACCCAAAGCTCTGAGAAAAATTTTGAGATGAGTATAAGAACGGTTTGTTGTAAGTAGCGAGGAGAGGCGGGCAAAGCGGCTAAAATCCTATCTAATTTTTACAGTTTTTCTGTTGAATTAATGTTGCCGCGGGCTTCTGACTGTCCACACATAGTTCTGTTCAGCATATCGATACATAAGTATTTACATTTTACATACGTAGAATCTAATTTTCACGTCGGGGAGTTGACATATTTTGATTTTTTCGATTTTATACGGAAAATTGATGGTTTTTCGGGATTGAAATTATTATTGTTTCATGAAAAATAAATGCACCCAAAATGACTATAGCATATTGATTCTTACACATTTGCACTCACAAAATTGGTTGGTAAATTCAACGAGTGGGTGCATCGACCTGGTATATCAAGTTTCTGCAATTTTTTACGGCAAATCAGTAGATTTTCGGGATGTAGATTGCTTACTTTCAATTCATGAATGAATAAAGCAACGACATGGTTGAACTTCTTTGCATGGAAAGACGTTTAAAATAACAAAATCAAGACGTATTTAATGCAATTGCATTTATATCGAGTCAATTTCTTTTCAATAATATAACGGGATTTTTACTACCGGTGATTTGGGTATTTTAGCCCCAAAATACCTTTAAATCGACTTTATCTTCTAGGAGTTCGACAGAATTTTTCCTTTCTTCGCTTAAATTATTCCGTAGCACTTTTCTTCAAGAATCTGATAAGATTTTGCTTGAGGCAGATCAAAAAACTTAAATTCGATCGAATAGCTTTCTACTTTCACAATACACGGTCTCGTCAAGGTGCGTCTTTGACCTCGCAGTGTTGGATCGTGAATTCTCTTTTTATGCTGTTTGCCTATTTTGAAATCTCTGTAAATGAAAACTAAAGGGGTTGATATGTGCGAGTTAATGACGCGCCTTATCAACACATTGTGTTGGAGTTGACTGCTTGTTTTTATTTTTATTTTAGTGTAATCCGGGAAGGAACTCTGTTTTTTTGCGACGAAGTTTTCTGAGGGTTTGGCCGCACCCCCGAGAAAAATTAGATCAGTTAAGTTTTCGTCGGCACACGAGCGCACTCCTCGGAAATGAGAAAGTTCCAGATAATGCAGGGCCCGATCGCTCTGGTGAAACGTAGACGAGCACATTTCAGATGAATATAGGAGTCGGCAGTCAATTTAATCCTTCCGCCGCACAGTGGAACGATCCTTGGGAGACATAGGACATGGAATTTTCGACTCTTTTTGCACATTATGATGTTTACTCCGTCACATTATACATTTTACGAAGAAATATATTTTTACGAGAAAACAATTGAAAAAACTTTCGAAGAACTTATTAAGGACGATCTTAGCTCTTAAAGTTTCCACATCGTATTGGACCTCTTTCGTTGGCGTATTCCACTGTGCGGAGCAGGGCACCGGGCTCGCTCTTCGCCGAATTCTTCCGGAGAAATTAAATCAACCCGCTCTAAGTGATATTTCAGCAATTACATTAAATTAGGGAGTTTAAAAGTTCATAAAACGCGGCTCCGAGGGCGCGGAGGGGGGCGGGGGAGGGGGCAAAAAAACAATTACACTCGGCCATTGTCGCAGGGGGCCCCGAGAAAAAAGGAGGAATATTAATAAAGTCGATTCGGAAAAGCAGAAATCGCGCTTAAATCGTCTTGTCTTGTCGCGCGCGCCCCCTCCCCCTCCCGCCATCCGCTCTCGAAATTTCATTAGGAGTGGAAAAACTCGTGCAGAGATAGCTGCTTTTTCAGCGGGCGACTTAATTTTGTTTCATTATCGCGCTGCGGGCAACTGCGTATCCACGTGGACCCGGACGTCCGTATGATTCTGTGACACCTAGGGCTCCATCTCGAAGGGAGTTATGCTCTTACGTCAACGGGGTAGTGTCGTTCGCTGGAACGCCCGGGTCGGTAGCCTCCACTCATCGCTCCACAGTAGACATGGTTGCTAAATTGTCCTTCAAAATCAAGAGGGAAGTGAAGTAAACTGTGTTTTATCATGTCACACATATGCCATAGGCCTAGGGATCAAAGTTTCCCGGTCAAGACAAGTGTCGGGACAGGAACAGTGGCGTGGCGTGTTTTAAGATGTATCGATTGATTTGCCATGTAAACCTATGGGAAAGGATCGATAGATAGGGTGTTCGCAGCGAACACCTTAATAATCGATTCTTTACCATAGGTTTACATGGCGTAACAATCGATATATCGCAAAGCACGCCATGCCACTGGTTAAGACAAGTATCGGGACAGGAAGTGCGAACCAACGTGAAAGTTCCCGGAAATATTCTTGGGAGCCGTCCCGGTGTCTCTTATAACAGTGTGGTATCTCCATATGCTTTTCTTTTTCATGTGCTTGCATATGCGTGTAATATGCTTATATTGACTTATCTGAATCCTGAATACATTGATTGATTCAATTATTATTATCTCTAAAATGATTCCTTTTGAACAAAAGTTTGTTATAAAGGGAAGCACACATAAAACCGTACTGGCTGTGTTGAATGAGATCCTTGTTACTGTTAGATTTCTTCTGGTTCTAGAGATTTTTCGTAGGTCCTGTTTGTTTCCTATTGAAATAGATGTTCTACACAAGAAAACAAGTGCTTTAAATGCCGCATGTATTAATAAATGAAAAAAGGCTATTATGTATACCCTAATTGAATTGAAGGTAAGTATAATCTTAAGCTGTCTTAGTGCAGAGCGAGCCACTTATTTACTCATTATCCATTTGCTTACAATAAATTAGTGTAGAAAGAGTATGATTTACTCATTTGAAGTCGGTTCAGTCAGCAGTATTTCCTACACCGAAAAAAAAAGTTGAAGTTAATTTAACATCCTGGATGCAAAAAAGTTATGCGAGAACTTGAAAAATGCTGAATTATTCGCCACAGCAGTTAGATTTACATCTTGGCATTGCTAAAGTTACTGCTGTAGCGAGTAAATCAGCATTTTATAAGTTCTCTCACACTTTTTTTTCGTCCAGAATGTTCAATCAACTTACATTTTTTTCGGTGCGTAAGCATCGGACCGATTCTTCTTCGTATGATTCAATGTTATGTATGCAAATTTTGTCGCACAATTTGACAACCTTAGTCGTAATTCCGTTCCGGGTCTGCAGAGAATGGAAAAGAAAAGTGGAGATTTTTCCGCGTCTCGAGACGTTACGTCATGTCCACTGCTCAGATTTCTCGCACTTAATGGCCGCGCCACGGGACGGCGCATAATTACTCCAGTAATTTGACGCGCCGCTCAAGTTTTTTTAAATAAAAGGCACGACGTCAATTCGGAAGTGAAGCGAGGCTCCTTTTAAGTTACATCAACGGGGAAGGGGATCTAGAAGTGACTCATGAAAAGGGGAAGTTCAATCTTATGGTGGACATTTCTGGCCCAAAAGTAACTACACGGGGAGAAATTTCAACACAAAAGTTTGGTTAAAACAGGGTGTCTATAAGTCCGGAATTTCCGGAAAGTCCGGAAATAGTACTAATTTTTTGAGGGCGGTCCGGAATCACTGAAAAAGTGCGGAAATTCCGGAAGAACGTACGGAATTTTTGTCATTTTTGTCGCAATTTGAGTGAGAAATTCATTTGTGAAATTTTTCGAATTTCGTCAAATGAAAGGACTGAAAAAGTACTGAATTTCTCCTTTAAGGAGGTACTGAATTTCTTGGAAATGTACTGGAAAAGTATACCGTAAAAGAGTAAAGACCGTATAAGACGTAAAGACCGTAAAGACGTAACCCTATCTGCCCTGCGTGCATGTATTATATCGATTTTTGATTCTTGTCGTGCCGACATAAATTTCAACAATCAGGTTGCTGTTGTGAGCAAGTTAGGAAGTGGAGTCATTGAATTAGAAGGAAAAAAGAGCCTGTTTAGCTGCCGCAGTTCGATTTTACTTTCTTTCCCTCTGCTCTCCAAAAAAATTGGAAGTAAATGAATGAACAAAGAAACAAGAGATTATGCAAAGCTTCCATAACTTACATTTTTCCACGAAAACGTGCTCATTACTGTGGTTGTCTTATACGCCTCGTGCTTGTCATTAGTAATTCTCATTGTAAACTCAATGAAATTCCAATTTAAATCCTTAAATCCTTTAGTGTAAACTTCGAAAGGTGCTGCGAAAAAAATACCAGCCTCAGGTCAAAAATATAATAATGAAGCGTCTTTTGAAAGATAAAAGTCTCCATTGCATCAGGAGGGTAAATAATCGACTTTAAGAGTCATCCCTCATTCAAGGTGTCGCCTTCCTGAAAAATGTTGTTCACTTTAAAAGGTTACCGCCAATAATTAACGTTATAGCGCAAATTGACTTCCGAACATTTTAACTGGGCTTTTATGCTCTGGTGAGACGCGCAGCAGTGACTTCTTCAAACTTCCGTCCCCTCAAACTTTCTCCCGAAGTTGAGCAGCTTATTACAGTTGTCTTCACTCCGCCCGAAACTGAACTTTTCCAAATACGGAAGAAAGAAGTTTAATGAGCGGTATTTTCACGAAAGATGAGGCTCCAGCAGTTGATGCAATAAACAGAGTTCTGTTACCCTATCAATTCAGCCAAAATGACACAGTGACGCGTTGTCAAAATTACTAAACAATAGGGTCGTATTCATAGTATTTGTTGAAAGGCCCTATGCGGTCTACATTATCATAAAGGAGACCTTTAACATGCGGCTTCATCATACCGACGGCCAGAGTGCGGAACCTTTTACCTCCATTTGCGACGTTGCAGACTTTTTTCCTATACTTTAGACAACATCCTTCATTTTCTCTTCGGAAAGTTAGAACATTATTTCGTAAAAACTGCATTGATTTTTCCTCTCTGCCAGCAGAATATTTTACAAATAATTTTCAAGTTGGTTTTTTCTCTTCAAAAAAGGTAAAATCGGGACGAAAAATTTGAAACACCACTATAAAGACGCGTGATTTTGTGCTTTAGCTGTTGGTATGGAAAATTTTTACTAGCCCAGAGTGAAAATCAACAGTGTAATATCGGAAATGTAAGATTATTTGAAGCTACCAAAACTACAGAATATTAAATAAAAAACTCCATGATTTTGACACACTTTCAGGAAGGTACGGACCCACCGTAAAGTTCTCAAAATTCGCAGTAATTTTCACAAGCTTTGAGTGAATATTAACAGTGCAAGTATGGATATTTATGATGATTTGAATCTACCAAAGCTACAAAATATTAATTAAAAAATAATGATTTTGACAAACTGTAAGGGCAAGTCCGGACCTACCCCAAAAATTTTAAAAATCATGCATTTTTTTCTTTTGGGTTTTGTATATTTTGCGGTGGCAAAGATCCACTCCCAAAGATATACCGCTAAACACTCGAAATTCGCAATTTTGGATAATTTCTGGTTCGGTGGCCTTATGTCCCGGGTCTGTGAGCCCCAAATTCCGGGTTTGGCGGCCGTAAGCTCCGGACTAATACTCCAAATTTCCGGGTTCACGGACCGCAAGACCCCAATTAAAAAACCGTAGCTCGGGCCACTGAACTCGGAAGACGATTGGTCATTCCATTCTGCTTGCAATTCCAGTTCTCGGACCCGAATCCCTTTTGAAGGATCAACCTTCAGAGGCGCTCCTTTCATCCCGTCAACCTCGTCCACTCTGCATCTGACGGTGCGTCACCGCATTCCGACCGAGCTCCCTTACAACTCACCACCCGTTCAACCCTTTCCTTAGCCCCCCCCCCACCGACTTCCGCGTATCACCCTAATATCCTAACCTCGCTCAAGAAAAGTGACGTATCAACACCTAGATGTTGCCAAATTCCTTCGAATGAAAGCAAATTTTCTGGACAACTTTTGAATTCTGCTCCGTAATTTTTTAAAGAATTCTTCTCTTAATTTTATCCAGCGTTCCCGAAAATTTCAAGGAAGTATCAAAAACGTTTCTCAAAAATAAATATTTGCACGGGGAAATCTGGCAACAATTGATTGCTCTTACGCCGTTTCTCCCTAGCAAGATAGATCTCTGCTCATACCCGTGACTTGGCCTCCGGCGCTCGCCCCCCCCCAGCGGCCCCTCCCGCTCTCCCTCCTACCTCGCAATTTATTAAAATGATAAACGACTTTTTAAAGATGAAAAACGACGGAAACGAGTGACCTACCCGAGTTCCCCTCCCCTCAGCCCCCTCGCGTCTCATCTTGGACAAACCGACAAATGATATGTCACCCGGTTTTGCTTTCATTTCTTCGCCTTTTACCTTTCCCGCGGCCTCCGATGTGGCGGTTTTGCAAAACGGCAGCACTGTTTTTCCTCTATTAAATCAATTAAATGTATCGATTTTAGGTGAGACAAGGTGCCTCACGAAGAATCGATTCTATTACATATATTTTGATGGGGAGGGGGCAGTGTTGCCAACTTTCAAGAATCGCCCCCGCGCCGCCGAACGAGTACTTTGTTTTTTTTTTCCTATGAGAATAGAGGACACGGTGCTGAAAAACGAGGGCCGGTTTAGTATGAATTCGAAGAGTGGAGCAGTCGCGAAAGAGACAGAAATGCAGTTCAATGCGACGATTACAAAAGAACTAAATTGTGTACTGCGCTAAGAAAACAAGTCTTTTCCGCACTGAGAATAAAAACATCGGTTATTTATGTACTAAACGAAAAGTGCAGTAGGCACATTTCGGTCCAAAAAACCGAGCTTTGTGTCGTGTGACCCAAACTTTTTACGCAGATGGCCTCGTTGTCTTAACTTTCTATAACGGCGCAGAGATACAACTATTCGTACTCGATGGATGTCCATGTTGCGTCTGAAAAATTGAAGGCGAATTGGTGCGAAATAGTGTTGAAGGGACTCTACCTTCTTCGTGAACGGTCACTTATTATCTCTGTGCGAGGCGTGTGTCTCTGAAATATTCCATCCCTGGGCGCTCCGCGCGAAAAACAAACACAGGAAACATTTGAAACGCAGCGTCAGCGTTTACAGCGGCTAAAAGGTTGCGACAGCCAGCGCTAAAGTCGTCCTTTTCACCGTTGGGTCCCACGGTGATCTCGTTCAACGGTTAAATTTGACCGCTCCGCCCTACAACCGGAAAAGATATTGCCAACGTTGCCTGTCCGTCCGGAAATTTTCGGCGGTGACTCGGTGCAGAAAATGTCAAATTTTCCGATTCAATCGCGCAACGTAGGAACCTTTTGATATGACGGGTGACGACCCGCGGCGCTCGGCGATAAGAATGTTTTTGTGATTCGTCTCTATTGATTTTTCTCACTTTTTCCGGACGCCGCCGTCGGTCCCGGCGTCCTGGGCAGAAACCTCGTATTTGCCCGGAGTCCTCATTAGCGTTACGAGGTTCTTGCTTAGCCTGGTGGGGCTCCCGTGTTTTTGTGACGCTTTTTTTTTATATTAAATGCAGCCGTTTTTGTCCCTGCGAGAATCGAGGGCATTTCTCTGCATGGAGATTCTTGTGAGAAGAACCCCACGCTAAAAAAAAAATTTCCCGACGGTTGGTTTCCATATGATTTGTGACAGAGAGAAATGAGACTGAAAATGAAGAATGGAAACTCAATACATCCTAAGTGCCATCAGTTGCTACTGGAGTTGCAGAACTGTCCCCGCACTTGAAAGGAAGTCCGTAAAACGGAAAAACAGAAACTTCGGATTCAATCCGAACTTCGGCTCAAATCATTTGCGGATCCAGCAATTTGGCAACACCGGATTTCCTACATTTAAACCTATGGAAATGTATCGATTCTTGAAGGGACCAGGTGCTCCGACAAGAATCGAGTATTCAGCATAGGTTTAAATGAAAGAAATCCGGTGTCGCCAAATTGCTGGATCCGCCTCTGGTTTACATCGTGGGCTCATGGCGTAAAAAATACAATTTTTAATAGGGGAATTTCTCATACCAAGGTTTCATTTATCATCCGCGCTTTTAAATCGATGTTCTCAGAAATAACGTGACTCTGGAAGGTCATTATCAGATTCAGTGGTAACGAAATTCATGATAAGAGGGGTGTTCAAGGGTAAAAATTTCTGATAATCTCGATAAACTCTCATAACTCTCGGTGAGAATTTTCCAGTCAGAGAAGGTGGCTCTGGCAACGTCACTGATCAGATTTATGAGATTTTAAACGACGAATTTTCACTATTTCAAACGATAAACATTGTAAAAGTGTTTCTTGCGTTAAAATGGACAGAGCTGCGCGATCTCCAGTTGCCATTTTTGGGACCTCCCCTAACTCCCAAACATTTTTCCATATTTATTTCGTCTCAGCATTGAATATATTTGCTTTCTCCTTTTTTCATACAACATATGCACGTTCACTACGCTGAAATGTTTCCATGGGCGATTTAATGATTCGCAAGGAAGTTAAGCCGTCTATATTGCGGTTTTATACCCGCATTTCCGAGGCAACATTTTACTCGCGGTACCCTTTAAGGAAAATTCTCTCTCTTACTCAAGTTTTAATATGTGGGAATGTTTATGGGCCGCGGTAAATAATACTCCTGCTTTCCTCTTGTCGGTTATTTCTATTTTCTGCTTCTATGTATTCTCCGCTCGAGGATAGAAGAAAAATGTCCCTGTTTTACCGTCGCCGTATCGCTTCCTCGACTCTATAGTATCCCCTTTCCTCCGCCATATCATTGCGCTCAAAGTGTCGTAACTGATGTTACGACAATTTGCCAATTGATCTTTCCAGTCCTTTGGTTTTCACTCCAGTCTAGAGAAGATAATCATGAACGTCGCCAAAAGCCTCCTATTCCGCAAGATCTCAGTCGTTTCAAAACTAATATTTTTGGTTTCGAAAGCAATAAAGAAACTCACGTTTTTTTGTTTGTTACTCTGTGTAATTGGAAAGGAGATCTCTATCAGGATTTATGAAAAAAGAGAAAAACAAGCAGTGAACTCCAACACAATGTGTTGATAAGGCGCGTCATTAACTCGCACATATCAACCCCTTTAGTTTTCATTTACAGAGATTTCAAAATAGGCAAACAGCATAAAAAGAGAATTCACGATCCAACACTGCGAGGTCAAAGACGCACCTTGACGAGACCGTGTATTGTGAAAGTAGAAAGCTATTCGATCGAATTTAAGTTTTTTGATCTGCCTCAAGCAAAATCTTATCAGATTCTTGAAGAAAAGTGCTACGGAATAATTTAAGCGAAGAAAGGAAAAATTCTGTCGAACTCCTAGAAGATAAAGTCGATTTAAAGGTATTTTGGGGCTAAAATACCCAAATCACCGGTAGTAAAAATCCCGTTATATTATTGAAAAGAAATTGACTCGATATAAATGCAATTGCATTAAATACGTCTTGATTTTGTTATTTTAAACGTCTTTCCATGCAAAGAAGTTCAACCATGTCGTTGCTTTATTCATTCATGAATTGAAAGTAAGCAATCTACATCCCGAAAATCTACTGATTTGCCGTAAAAAATTGCAGAAACTTGATATACCAGGTCGATGCACCCACTCGTTGAATTTACCAACCAATTTTGTGAGTGCAAATGTGTAAGAATCAATATGCTATAGTCATTTTGGGTGCATTTATTTTTCATGAAACAATAATAATTTCAATCCCGAAAAACCATCAATTTTCCGTATAAAATCGAAAAAATCAAAATATGTCAACTCCCCGACGTGAAAATTAGATTCTACGTATGTAAAATGTAAATACTTATGTATCGATATGCTGAACAGAACTATGTGTGGACAGTCAGAAGCCCGCGGCAACATTAATTCAACAGAAAAACTGTAAAAATTAGATAGGATTTTAGCCGCTTTGCCCGCCTCTCCTCGCTACTTACAACAAACCGTTCTTATACTCATCTCAAAATTTTTCTCAGAGCTTTGGGTTATTATCAGCTTCCATTTAAACTCCGGTTCGATGGCCGAATCGGCTGCCAAAAAAGCAAGCCACTGTTGAGGGGTTCTATGAGAAATTCGTGATATTATCGGCTCTCAGGAAATCACCCCATGGCTAAAATTGGTGGTATAAATGTTTAAGTGCTTAAAATAATCGTATTCAAGAAACTAAGGAATTAAACTATGGAGTCAATTTCTTTTTAATAATATAACGAATTTACTACCGGTGATTTAGCTATTATAGCCCCAGAATACTTTTAAAGCGCCTTTGCGTTCCAGAATCTCGACGGAATTTTTTTTTTTTTTTTTTTTGCTTAAACGATTCAAGAAACATTGTAGTTAAAAATATAAAGATTTTTCGATTTGGACGTATGAAAAATGTTTAACTCGTTCAGGCACACCGTGTATTGTATGGAGTACTGCTGTTATTCGACCGTTGTCTTCAGGTCAAAATTCTTACAAAGAAGCCCCTTGCAAGAGGCAAATTTTTTGTAATTTCTCCCAGTTTTTTCAGCGTTAGGTATATAAATGAATTGTTTGTCAAATTTTGAGGTCAATTATATTTAATTGTAATTTATACTTTCTTTTTTTCCCCTTCATTTTATTTTTCGTATCGAGGAGTCGAGGTTTTGTTGATTTCTTCGGATTTCGATTACTGTAACTTCTCTTCTATTCGGCCGATTTTTATGAATGAGGTCTCTTTTTATTTGTGTTTTAACGGAGAGTAAGGAAAAAATTGCTAAATACATGCGAAACAATTTTTTTTGAAAATTGGATGAATCCTAGCGTGACGGTGAAATGGTTAATGAAGCGTGAGTAATTGGGGTACGGGTATCGGCCGCGTTGGGACCCAAGGCCCATTGTTCTTCGTGACGCCGACGCAGTGATCAGGAGCGTGGGGACGAGAGGGCTTAGTGGACTCCTGTATGAGCCACGTTTAGCAAATGGTCTAATGAGTCTCGAGGCTCATCACAGATTGCACTTACCACTATCCTGGTGGCCCCGGCTATCAGAGCAAGGAGTACCAACTTTTGAAAAGGATAACAGTGTTGTGGAGATATGTCAAAGCAACGTTGTGAACAAAACGGAGTGAGTGAAATTCTCATTCAAGGAGTGCCGAACTGGTCAGCCATCCTCGAATCAGTTCGCTTGCTTCCGCTTATATATGCATATTTTAAATCAGCGCGCCCCATTCTAAGGTTTTTTTAAAAAAAACCAAGAAACGTAGACTCTTGGTATTCATTACACATAAACTAGCGAGCCCCAGAATGAGAAACAAATTTTAATCATTATTATTGACGGATTAGTAAACTTTTTACACGCTTTGGAAAATCTCAGAAGTTCGCGGTAGTCACTTTTCGGTAAGGAACTAGGGGACTCGGTTATTGTATCGAGGGGGGGGTCGAAACGATCGCAAAGGCGGTATACTACGTATACGCGCCAAAATTCCTCCAGTCAGACAATAGTAAAAAGTTAAAACCCCAGCACTCCTTAGTGTTGTCTTGCCCAGTGAACAAATAAGACATTTCAACATTCAGGCTGCAGGAGATAACTATTTTTGCTCCTGTGTCCACGAGATTGCCTACCCGGACAATTGAAGAGGTTTGACAGACACCGTTTTGAAAGCGACACCGTTTGCTGCATCTCCTAGTTATAAAATGGCATTTTACCGAAATGTATCATTACTCTGCGAGCTGATTATCAAAATTGATAGACAAAGTGATAGACAAAGAAGACAAAAGAAAAATGGTGAGATCCTTTCGGTAGAGACAGGTGGTTTTGTGGTTGTTATTGTTATAGACTTAGGGGATCCCCTGATTTTTTTCTTTTTCTGACAAGTCCAAATGCCTCATAATAGGAGAGGAAGGAAACATGTGTGTTCCATGATTGTCAGTTATATGCTAACGCATAGTTATTTTAAGTGACTGATTTGACCTACGTTGATCTACGTTGGACAGTTTGACTCTACTATTTACAATGTGAACTACAAACCTCAATTTTTCGCCAACAAAATTTTGAAAGTTTTCTAAGTATTCATCGACATGTTCTGCGTGACAGTTTGATGAGGGAACATGCCTCTTAGACATTTAATTTTTACCCTGGCTTGTACTACATTTAAAGCACGAGTTTTCCGGCATTGTCGTGACAACAATGGGCGCGATTGGAATGTCATTAGAGAGTCGGGCCCCGGCACATAATTGATTCACGTTCCAAAGGGAACTTGGTAAGAGGAGACGACGGAGGTTTGTCGTTGGAACTTTTGTCAGAAAGGGTTCTGAAGAGGAGTGCCTGTATTGGCGTTTCCTTTGCGATCAGTAGATTTGCCAATGAAAGCGTCTCTTGAATCACCCTCCGATTATTATAAAGCGAGTATTGACACTTTGCTCCCTCTGGAAAATAGGATCCCCGAACTCGATCTACTCCTTGTCGAAGGATGAAACATTGAAAAATGTCCGTTGAAAATGCACAAAACTAGGAAGATTGTCAAATTCA
This sequence comes from Bemisia tabaci, assembly GCF_001854935.1. Lineage (NCBI taxonomy): Eukaryota > Metazoa > Arthropoda > Insecta > Hemiptera > Aleyrodidae > Bemisia > Bemisia tabaci. The sequence continues at coordinate 1,273,726 of NW_017547136.1, forward strand.
ATTGGACCATCTTGTCTGTTTGCTTAATTTTTTACGAAAAATGTTTGAGAAAAACCATTTAACGAGGTGCCTTAATGTTGGCCATAGGAAGGAAAAGCAACATCTAGGATCTACAAGTTTTTCCTAAAACACTAATTTCGGCAAAACTGTTGGCAATAAACGGATTCATTACGCTCCAAAGCACATTTTGGATGCATTTGATATTGGCAGCAATATGGAACTACAATATCTAGCTCAGTTTAGAAACGACGTATGTACCATTAGTTTCCCCATACTCACGAGTATTTTTACGGATGGGCAGAAATAATTGTTGCTCTTAATTGCATAATGTAGTCAATTTTACCCGGAAAATCTGTTTTTGTAACGCATGCTGTGCAGCTAAAGATATCCGAACGGGAAAATTAACCCCTCAATTTGATCAACATGATGTATTTGCATTTGGGCATATACAACTTATATATTAGGGTTTGTAAAATAAAGTTTTTTAGGAAGAAATAGCTGAAATGTGCCACCAAGAATGATGGATTCGTTTTTTGCCAAAGGTGAAATCAGTAATTTAGCGGAATTAGTTTGATACCTTGATGTTCGTTCACTTTCGGTTAAGATTAACCTCAATGGAACTATTAGCTTCAAAAACTGCCTACTTCGTGTACTATGAAAATTCCGTTTTATCGCAGAAAAGCTGTTTCAGAGCTGTAAGCATCCTTTAATAATTTTTTCCAATTTTGTTTTATTCATCTTACATCGAAAAGATAGACTTGTAAATTCTTGTTCTTTTTTGAAATGTGCCGACCTCGAGGTGTAAAAAGTTCACATTGTGCGACATATACGGACAATTTTCATTTGTTCGGCTGTGCAACTATTTTTGGGAATCAAATATAGCACGCGCCCAGAAAACCTGCCTTTCACCAAACATTTTTGGCCATCCATTTTTTTTCCCCTCTCTCCTCTCAGAGTTTGTCACTTTTTGGAGGTAGCCTTTCAATTTGTGCACCTTACTCTATTGAGGCACAGGGGTTCTATTGCATTGCTCCGAGCACCCATCGCGCGTTGAATCGTGACTTTGATGGAACAAAGGGACGAGTGTTTTCGCCGGACAGTAGGGGGTCGCGACTGGATTTTTAGTCTACC
>NW_017547136.1:1289825-1302189 GCF_001854935.1 Bemisia tabaci
CCCCCCCCCCCCCTTCAGCTCGGATTTAGTACATAACGCTGGGCTTGAGTCCCCTTTCCCCTTGCCCCGCACTGTGACGCTAGTTCAAACCCCCCTCCCCCTAAGCATAGAGAAAAAAAAGAGGTGTTTGCATTTCGGGCATCTTAGAATTTTTTGATGACGTAGGTCGATACGGCGACTTTTATCATCAATTCCTTGGAAATGGTGTAGTTTATGGAAAAAATGCATTCTACATAAAGTGTTTGAAATTATATCATGAGTTGATTAAAGCAAAAAATCGGACATTATGGTCCGTTTTTCATACTTCGAACTCCGGATTTCGCTGACTAGGTTGGACCGACCTACGTCACAGGGTAAACAAACCTCAAGATGCAAACACCTCTTTTTGCTCTATGCTCCCTAAGTGCGTTAAGTATTTTGTGAACGGCCCCTCAGTGAAATGCATAACGCTTCTAAAAAATAATTATTCTCTTGGAAGGTATTCGGCAACATTGGAATGTTCATGCAGCGTTTTTCTTTAGAATGGCGGAGCGCTCGGGAGCCGAGGGAAAGCTCGCTGTAATAAAGAAAAGAATCAGGGTGAGTAAAGGGAGAAAATAGTTGCATTCTGCAGGGAAGGGGCCTGGCGGACTGCCAAATCTCTTCGCATGATTTACGTGCTTTCGCGGTTCGACTTATTGCATCAGTCGCGCGCAATCAATGAGCTCTCTTCGAGGCGGGATCCGTCCGGATCTCAATGAGGCCATCAGCGTCTACTCGTTGGACTAAATCACGAACCTCATTATAATTAGATGTATAGTTGTAAGCGCAGCGGATCTATTCGAAATGGAAGTGTCGAAAAACCCGCAAAGTCCGTTATGCTATTTTAGGGGCTATGGGTGTCCTTCAATGAGGTCATCAGAGAGGACTTGTTCTGATTTGAACCTTGTCCCATTTATTGAGCCACGTAAAAATATTGTGAGAGGTTATCCCCTAAAATTGTGGTACTACTACAATTTGTTGGATGATATGGACATTTCTAATAAATTGTGGTAGAACTGCAACTCAAGTTAGGGTAGCACCGCAACGTTTGGCTTAGTAACCTGATTTATTGGGGTAGGACCACGATTAATTCGTGTACTACCGCAATTAATTGGAAATGTCTAAATCACACAACAAACTCGTGTTTTTTTTTATCCGTTAGGATTCAATGTTTATTCCTCGCAAACATAATTTGCGCAGTTAAGAATTTTGAAGTGTAATTTGGTGATTATCTCACACCGGAGTCTATATAGAGCCCAAAAAGGACTCGAGTGATATAAAGGCGGAGCAGGCAGCAGAATTAACAATTTATACGGAGTGACTTGCAATTTACGAAGCAGAGTCCACGTTTAGACCACATCTATCACCAATCGTACTCGCTGCCGATCTTCTATATCCAAAATAATTTTTCTCGAAAATAGCACACAGTTAGCCGTGGAACTATGAAAATACGTCGTAATAATGCATTTGAGTAATGTTCTCGTTGCGATATGCAGATAAAACTGCATTTTGAGTCACTTTGTATTTGTGTTTACTCATAGCGTCGGCCATTTTTGGGTTCTAAGTGCTCCATGAAGCTCAAGATGGAGGAGCCATAGCCACATGGCGATACTCTCTCTATCAAGTTACTCTAGTGGTAGCGGAGTCCGAGAAAAAGGCGAGAAGGGTCATGGCATGCGAAAAATTCGTTCGATTAAAAGTAAATTTGGTCGACAGAGGCGAGGGGCGGGCGGAATGGAGTCGAGATTTACTGGTCAGTGTTGGATCGTGTCCAGAAAAGAGGGGGTCGCTTTTCACGAAGGGATCGCTTCGTACATGGCTCGATGCCGCGACGAAGCGCAGGGATTGCAAGACAAATATTTAAAAGCGACACGGTCCGGATCGCGACTAGCTTTTCACAAAGACGTCCCTCATTCCGCCCCTGTTTGTGGAGCGATGCTGGGAAGGAATTCGCATTTCATGTGGGGTAAATCCGGACCATCCCGAACTATCGTGTTACCAAGGGAAGCGATACGTACAGAAAATGAGGTTCCAAAAAATCGATTATAACTAGTAACTAGATTAAGTATTATAGTTTCACATGTAGAAAAAACAACTTAATCGGCCCGAAACATTTATAAAGAAACAACTTAAAACAAGACTAAGGCCGCAAATAATAAACATAAAATAAAATAAAAAAACCCCGGTTTCACATGTACAGAAATACTTTAGAATAATAATAATTTAAAGAGAGAAAAAATGAATCAACGTAAAATTGTCAATAATCACGCTAGAAATTATTCTGATTATGAAAATTGATAAATTTTACATTCGACTACGCTGACAAAAATCTTTGGTTTATGAATCAAACTGTTGTTCATATAAAACACCATTAATATTGGTAAATGAAGTACTGATTTTTAGTCTTTGAAGCATACAAAGGCATACTAAGGTGAGGTAAAAGTTCCGAAAATCACTAGTTTATTCATAACCATTAATGATGTTCTATTTGAACAACAGTATGGTTTCTAAACCAATGATTCTCTCGGTGTCTACGTAAAAGAGCCCTACTCATTCAATTTTCGGCGAGACATCAGTATGTGCTAACTTCCGCACGCTTGCGTTGTAGTATTTTATAGCCAGATAAGTAATAAGTAGAGTATCGTGATAGCTTCATGTGGGACACATGAGGGTACATTTAATACCATCATCGATGTAGCTTCAAACTGAAGACGATATAATCATAAAATCTGTTAAATTGGAAAATATCCAAATAGAATCGCGCCAAGACCTGCTTTTGTCGTTTCGCAAATGAAAGAACGTAAGTTCATCATAAGTTTGCAAAATTGCCTCACACATGTGCAAATTTTACAAGAGTACGAACGCGCATTTTCGCACTAGTTCTGCTGTTTTTCACGAGTAATCATAAAAAAAGTTAGTGTTGGTCGGTTTTCAGGAGGGTCGGTCCATGGTAAGGTCAACCTGAGGGTCTAAAATTTAAATACAGTGAAACTTCCTTTTGAATACATTTTTGAACGGCAAATAACTTCTAGTTTCCGAAAATATACGGGTTTCGCGATTTTTCTTGTTTATTTTGTGTGTTTTTGTTTGTTTTATGACTTGGTGCTGTACAGTGTATTTTAGGTCTGGAAAAGGTGTAAGTTGGCAACACTTTTTTACTGTTCCTGGCTCACAACTATTTGAAGTTATGTTTTGATCTCACAAAAAACATGACAACAAATACGTGCTCGCAAAAGTTGGATTTCTAAAAGTAAGTACTTACGAGTTTTACTACTTTGAAGTTGGGTTCATCAAATGTCCGGCCCGTTACGCAAAAAGATGGTTTTCTTTTATTTGTTTGCTTATTTTTGCATATTTAAATGCGAATTTTTGGATTCACTTTGTTCTGATAACTCAGGTTCTCCTCAATTTTTTTTTCAATTTTTATACCTTGTGAGATGTTGAAAACAACATACTTAAAATGTGTCCGTCCCGTTACGTAACGGGCCGGACAAGTATTGAACTTCGCTATTTATGGGCACAGTGGGTTCTAATTTTCAGGATTGTGAAAGGGCTGTATTAGAAACATCAGAAGAACCTTATTAGACCTAGGAGGTACTTAAAAACCTCAAAATGTTCACTTTCTTGGATTTTAAAGCAATTTTGTTGTTTCAGGTTTTAAAAAATGGACATTTTTGCAAACCGGATGCAGAAGCACCGCAGAAAATTGAAAGAGGACCCAGCTGCCTATAAAGCCCACCTGGCTAAAGAAAGGCTGAGAGACAAGATTAGGAAACAGCGAAGAAGAGAATATTTAAAAAATCATCCATCAGATGCGGAGGCTGTTAAGAAGAAAGATGCAGAACGGAAGCGCCGCAAAAGAGCAGAACAGAAATTTTTTTTTCATTTTTTTTTTTGTTTTTTATTGCCTTAAATGCAATTCTTTTTTTTAGTTATTTGTCTACTACGTTTAAGATAAAATTTCAACCTCTGTTCACAATTTTCACTATTTATATTGACAATTTTATTCAAGCGACAACCACTAAAAAGTTTTAAAACTTTTGAATCCACCGTTTACGTTTCGAAACAAAATTTAAAAACACTCAAGTTTTTCTGTTCCGCCCACTCCATTTATTCCTATATTTGTTTAGACATAGTATAACTTCTCACATATTTGATACTCACACCGTGCCATTGAAGTATTACTATTATTATTATTATTTTTGGTACTAGTTACTATTTATTTTTCCTCGAGCTTTTGTTTCTTTATTATTATTTTCTTTGATGTTTCTGCCGGTAAAACATTAATAAAGTTCAAATTTTAATTTAAAAGAAATCTTAACTGTTTTAAAATCATTTTCATATCCTAATAAGTAATAAAATTTATGTGCAGGTGGATGGGGAGCTGGAACTGTTATCAAAGAAACTTGGAGAAAGGAAAGCGTTCGGCTTCCAGGGGATAAAGAGTTTATTTTATTTTGCTTTATATATTTAAAAACAAAAAAAGAATAACTACTAAGTAAAGGAAAAAAGTAGGTTCTGACTCCTATAATGATAGCGTTCAAAATTTAAGTAACTGCATTAATGAACTGTCGCTCTTAAGCGAGTAACAGTTCAAGTTATTGATTTAAGAGAAAAGTGTCCGACCCGTTACGAGTGTTATTTTGACTATTATGCTCATAATTTTGTTTCCAAGTTAACAAAATCGTATTAATAACGAAAGGATTGAGTGTTGTGGGTTGAAAATTAATCAAAATAATTGAAATTTCGGGAAAAGAGTAAAAAATCAATAGGTATGTAGAATTTGCTACTACTTCTACAAGCTGCAAAAAATAAAAATCAACAAAAAATTGCATTTTATCTATCTAAATTAATCAGTCAGAACCTTAAATTAATGCATAGAAAAAATTGGACCAATGTATGATCATATACAGATGACTTTCAGCCGTAAAACCATGTGTCAGTCGTACTCTGTCCGGCCCGTTACAAATGCTGTCCGTCCCGTTACGCAGATTTTTCAATTTTTTTTATGCCTGATTCAATACTTATGAAAATTAGTTTAAATAGCATAGTACCTTGAACCCTTGAGGACTATATACATTTTTTGTGGATTTTTTACATGGTAAAATTCGCTGAGTTATTCAATTTTCTCAAGGGAGTCAAAACTCACTTCCAAAAACTGTCCGTCCCGTTACGGCTCTATTTTTGGTATAACTCCCTTAAAAATTAAAACAAAAAAGTAAGTTCGTACACTTTTGGAAATAACACACTGAGCTCTATCTACTGGTACAATTTATTTTAAATTTATGTGATTTTAAATTCATTTCTTCATTACTCAAAGGCGTGCGGTTGTCCGGCCCGTTACAATGGACTGACCCAGGACTCAGTTTCTCAGTAAAAATGCAATTTACAAATGGGCATTTTGAATCGCTGAACATGTTCTTTTGCCCGGGAAATGACAATTTCAGAAAGTTTTTGTGATTGGGTCTGATCTATGGACTGTAACTGCAAAGGGACTTTATTTTGCAATATGAAACTACTATTGTTGGCTCATTTTAGGAACAAAATAATAAGACAATATTTTATTTAGTTTAATAGGTGCTTCAATAGATGAGGCAGAAATTGACGCATGTAAATCAAAAGCTAATACATCCATTGTGACATGGGTCTGGAAACCCATAAAAATCACATGCATGACAGAACCCATGTACCAATGTATATGTAACTCCTGTCGGTTTAAATACGCCCTAATAGTATTTTTGTATCATTGATGTGGTACGAAAATGTTGATGAATAATTTTCAATTATTGCAGGTCCTATTTGTTCAAATTCAAATATTTCAATCATGATTGTTTTTGTTTACAGGAATCAGCTACCCGATGACCTATCAAACGCGGAAAATTATCGGTATTTAGACGACTTTTATGAAGCGGCCTGCAGACATTCGTCAGGTAAGTTTGCCAACGACAATGCATAGGAATATGAGCTGAAAATTGGAAGTACATACCTTACGTCCAAAATTCGATTTCGAAAACGTGTATTTTTAGCGCAAGAGCCCTTATCAAGTTTTATTCCTTCGTGGGGTTATTACTCATTCTTCATCGAGTTTTAACAGTTTTAAAATCTCATCATCAGTAATGAAATAATACACTCATCAGTAACTCGATCTGCTTTTCTTTTTCCTTTCTTTTTTGGGAATAGAATTTGCATTTATCTTTGTCACACTGCGTTACTCCTCTATTTACATGGTTTCCTCTTTTTTTATTAGAAATATTCACCCAAAGGTTACCACCCAGAGATTCCTTGAGATCCTTGAAAACTGAAGGAAAATATGAGGAAAATCAGATATGGACGATAAACCTCGTCGCTCAATTTATGTTTATTGCTAATTTTTACGGAGTTATCCTCTGTTTTTATTGGTTCTACGTACAGCGCAGGGATCTTATACGACTCATAAAAACATGAATAATTCTCAGCTAGTAATGTTGATGTCAGAGGTTTGTTTATTTCGCATCTCAAGAGTGGTAGGCCAACATGAAAATAAACTTATTGATAATAAAATTGAATTGTTTCTGGTGTATCACAGTTCCTCAGTGCGAGCACACAATTTCAAATTTATTGGCGCCGTTAAATCGGTGTTTTTGTTACACGTAATTCAAAGTTAATACACACAGGTTCACGATCACTCACCAAGTGAGTCTGAGTTAAGTTAAGGAAAGTAATTAAAATATTCGGCTTAGCCACAAAACGACATCAAGTTGAGAGTTTCATTTGCAGGAAGACTGATCCTCATTTTAGCTGCATCGGTATAGTTTCGCTTTAGCCACCACTAGAGCGATGTTGACGACAACGCCGTGCCGCGTCGTAGTGCAACCGAACTTACCAGACGAATATCCTCGTTGCATTTTGGAACATTTAAGGCTTATTGACTATCTTTGCTCCCGTAGTATAAAGTGCCGAGTTTAGCAGATACTCGAAACATGCTGCAATGCAGCCTGCTCCAATTAAAGCAGAAGTCTGTTGTTAAAAGCACGTCAACCATTGTTAGGTCGTTTCTGAGTATAGATCGATTTCTTCATGAATGCATTTTTTTAGTCTTAAATTTTCAAGCAAGTAACTTCGGCCAGTGGCCCGTCAGTACTACTTATGCCGGAAGTGCTCCTTCTTTTGAGAATACACACATACAAAAAAAAAAAAAAAAAAAAAAAAAAAAAAAAAAAAAAACTGAGAAAAAATAGGCATTAAGAATATAGTGAGGCTGATCATCGCTAAATTCGCAGTGGCGAGGCGTGAATGATCGATTATCGTTATGTCCTCTTTCGAAACTGTGACAAATAATCTATTATCAAGGTGTTCGTTGCAGACATCATGCTTATCGATTCTTTTCCAAAGATTTAAATGGCAGAATAATCGATATTTTGCAGAGCACGTCGCACGTCGAATTCGTCTAATTTTGGGAGTGTTGCCGGGAAAAATTTTAAAGAGTTGAAATTTCTTATACGTTTTTAAATACACGTCAAAATCAATTGATCAAACCGTGATAATTGAACCGAACATTCTTTTTTTATCCGTCTCTCGGCATTCAGTTCCTCCTCATAGCGTGAAATTATCAGAAGTCCATCCCGTTCCGCGTTGCATGCGACTTGTTTTCCTTCCGCCTCGACAATTTTCTTCGGCGTCGATCCGGAAGCGATCCTGGGTGTTAACTGTTTCTCGAGTGTTTGCGTAGCATCCGCACTCTGCACCTCCGAATCGGCCTATCCCCCCCCTTCTTCCCCCGATACACCCACATCCCAAACCCTCTCCACCCCCCAACCCCCTCCCCAGCCTTCAAGTGCTCCTCAATCGAATCGTCGCCGGAATAATGCGCGATAATCTTATTTCCTGCCCGCGCAGTCTCAACCTCAACGCAGAATGCAAGTAAAAACCTCGTATGATCCCCTCGGACGTTGCCAAATTTCCTTCGACAAAATACGAATTTACTGAGAATTGTGTGATTGTTTTTCTACGGCAATTGTGCAGAGAATTCCTTTCGCAAATTTATTGTAATCATTAGCAAATGTTAAATTAAATTAGCTACAATTTTCTTCAAAAATGCACTTTTTACCGGGGGAAATTTGGCAACGTTCGAATCGTCATATGTTGTTTTTGCTGAGCACGGTAGAATGCACTCGAGCTCATGGGAATGCACGCTAGTTCGCACTCCCCCGCGCGGTCCCGAGCGCAGTGTATATTTACTCACTTCTCTCCGGCATTATTTATCTGCGAATTCGCTTCTCATTCTTCGGCGCGGAGGCTGGGGCTGGATCCGTTGCGTTTCCCGTCGCTTCGTAGTCTCTTCCCGGTTCCTGTCCGCTTTTTCAATCTGGGACGGTGAGAAGCCGGGGCGCGAATATACCGCGAGCAGATGATATATTGATGGCTTAACTGCGAGCATACGTATCTGTACTCGAGACGTCATGGATCCACCTCCGGCTAAGTTATTTTAAGCCGAGACCCGAGATCCCATCTTTTAGATGCGAAACGTATTAACCCCGTCGTGTTTTTACGGCAAGTCAAAAAGTTTGCACTATTTTCCTCTTCGGTACACGGAGAAAAAAACCTCGTGTGTGGGACCCGAAGTTTAGGTCATATGGATCTCTGAAGTTTTCGGATTGAGCATCTGAATACTTAAGGTCTAGCTGTCGAGGTTCGGATCACACATCTGAAACTTCAGTTCTTACATCTGGAGTACTTCGGTTTTCACCTCCGAAAAACTTTGGTTCTCACATCTGAAGTACTTCAGATGTAAGAACTAAAGTTTCAGATGTAAGAACTGAAGTTTCAGATGTCAGACCTGAACATCGGCAGCTGGACCTTAAGTGTTCTGATGCTCAATCTGAAAACTTCAAAGATCCATATGACCTAAACTTCGGGTCCCACGCACGAATTGTTTTTCTCCGTGTATATACCTTTTTTCTGCCGTCAGTCATTTACGTTTTATTCACTGAAAGGGAGACTGATAGACCGTATTCGATAGTGATTCGGTGTATCGTTTGGTTTAAAACAATAGAACATAACCTCAAACAAAACTTTTAGGATTTCAGTTGGAAAACCTAAAAATGAGAAGATTTTTAACAATTACAGTTTTCATCGGCATTTGGTACTTAAAATAATAAAAAATTTATCATAAAAGACCCGTTCCCTGAGATTTCTAAAGTGACTTTTGAGGTTATGGTTACGTGTTGCAGTGTTGCACCAATCGACATCGATACAATCTCACCTGTTTGATGTGTCGAATACGATCTATTACAGTGTCTTAACAATCGTGCATCCTCATCTTCGTGTACAAAATAGTTGGAGTAGCAAACGAAAGGTTTCAACACATCGTCACCTCCCGGCCAAAGTATCGCAAACGCCATGCGACGTTTCAAAATTTCCGCCGCCATTTTATTTTTTTTACATAACAATTGTTTAACGAAGCTGTTCGAAAATTTCACTGAATTTTCTTCATGCCGCCGGTAAAATTCATCTTGAGTTTCGAACAGATTCAACAAACAATCTATCTTAAAATTCGGTCGAACAGAAGCCGAGATAGCATTTTAGGCAAAATACTCAATTTTTTATTTTTGAATTTCAAAAGTTTAATTGAAAATTCGAGTTATCCGTTGCAAAATACTCCATCCTCCCATGTACATAACGGACGCTCTCAAAAACTGTAAAAAGATCCTAGAACAGGTTTTTCTGCAGGTGAGTCCCTTATCTAGGCCACAGAAAAGATTTGTATAATGGGCCTGTTGCAAACTTTTGCTAGAGCAAAAATAAGAGTTGTTTCTTATAGATAATGCCTCAAAAATCACGATGAGCGCATCGGCAAAGTCTGAAATGCACTCATAACTTCACAATCTGCGTAAGAAATTTGCGTTTTTTTAAGCTTCCCGCTTCAAAAACGATACTACGGCAAAGGTGAACATTTTGTTAGAGGAGTCGCTCCATCGTCGGCGATATTCATCATGACCGACGCTTGCACGCAGTTCCGCGCGTAATTCAAGGAGAGTTCAAGGTCAATCAATTTGGGCGTGGAAAATATGAACGTTAACACGCCGATTGTTATCTGGTCTAATCCAGTTCAGGTGTTATCTCGTCCCATCAAACGTGTTTTGGCGGATTGGCGTCGGCTATGATGATTATTGCCGACGATGGAACGACTCCTCTTACAAAATGTTCACCTGTACCGTAGTATCGTTTTTGAAGCGGGAAGCTCAAAAAACCGCAAATTTCTTACGCAGTTTGTGAAGTTATGAGTGCATTTCAGAGTTTGCCGATGCGCTCATCGTGATTTTTGAGGCATTATCTATAAGAAACAACTCTTAGTTTTGCTCTAGCAAAAGTTTGCAACAGGCCCATTCTACCTTTTTAAATCAAATGAGGCTTTTGTTTTAGTCGCGGGCAAAAAAGAGCATGAAATATGTGACCTCATTTGAAATACATCAGTTGGCAGGCTGACCTTCCTTATTTTGATAGAGCAATTCACTCGAGTTAGGTTCGAACCTAAGAATACAACTATATCAACTTTGGTGTGTTGCACAGTATCACGCTCAATTGAAGGCGTTTTATATTGGGCCAGCCGCGAACTACGGAGAGTAGAGTCTTGATGTTTTGAGTGACGTCGAGTGCTGTTTGCGCTGCATACATCAAATGCAAAACGTCGAGTTATGTTCATGAATGGGGGAGTACGCCCCCTGACTGCTATGCGGTCCCATCCTCCGGGGGTGCTTCGCGCTTTTAAAGTGGCTCGAAGGTCCGCTTCGTGGACCTCTTGTGGGTTAATCTGTATCTTGTTGCATGAAATAAAACAAAGCTCTAATAAAAATAAAAAATAAAAATCATCGACGACCATATGAATAACTGCGGGGCGGAGCGGTTTATTCATTTTTTGTAATCCCTGTGTCACAAAATCATAACACGACGCGACGTGTACCGACATCTGTTCCTTTCTCGTAAGTCAAGTAATAATCTTCTCGCCGGAAACGTTTAAAATGAAAGGATGGGGTCGAAAAGCCTTTGAGTTGATGAGTCGGGTCTTCTTGTGGCTCATCGTTCGATGGGTTCGGGGGTGCGGAAAAATAGATGACCGGGCCGAGGCGGCCGGAATTTCGGCTCGATTTGTCTCCTTAATTGAATAATTAATAAGGCGTTAGGAGAGAATCTGTTGCAACTTGAGGGACTCACCGCCTGCGACGCGCGACGTGGGCGTCCAAACGCAGATTAAAGACGCCTCCCCGCCATGCTGCCAAATTTCACTCAAAAAGAAAATTTATCACCCAGTATTGGAAAAACACATCGAAGGCAAAACTGCACAAAAGGCGTGCGAGGTCAGTTTCGACTTTTTACTGCCTGAGCTTGATGTCGACAATCGTCGATGCCGTGATCAGATTTTGGGTTTGTTGTAATCGTGATCGTTCGAAGCTCACTAAGACTTTTTTTCTATAGGGGCTCAGTAAAATCGGCTCACAAGTGTCGTTCTAGCGACAATTTATATTCTTAATGAGTGGAAGGAGGGAGATGCGCAAAAACTTGAGAAATAATGCATATTTTGAACTGAAATTAGAGGTTCACCGGTGCCTCAAAGACTGAATACTAACATTTTGAAAACTTTTCGGAATATACACTCATGCCGTGGTAAATGCGCAGACTAGTAAAGGAAGCTTCTCCCCTACTTGCCAACAGGCAAGTAGGGGAGAAGCTTTTCCGTGGGGTTGTTACCCCACGGAAAAAATCCTGCCACTTGCGGCAGTTTCATTCGTGCTGCTTTTGTACAAATTTGATGATACTCTGTGGTATCACATATAATATTTCATACGATTCCGGTTATTTCACACATACCGTCATTTTGAACATAATATTATTCCAGGACGGTAGAATTCCAGCGGAACATTTTCTAATTTTATGACGTAATTTTCTCTGTATATTTTGGTAAATAGCAATGTTATTGGAGCGAGCAATTGTAACGACACTAAATGAGCTTCTATCCTTTTCTGAATGACTTGTACCATCGCATGCAATTATGGTTATTTATGGTGCACTTTAAGCGCCTTTAGGGGACCGCGCCACAAAGCCCTCCCCCCGTCCTTTCCCCTCTTAACATTAGCTATTACATTTTTTTTGGTCACTGTATTTCCTCTTTTCGTCGTTCCTTTGATGTAATTTCAATTGGAGTTTCAAAGTTTTCAATTTGGAAATATAAATTCTTGCTCTTCTGGAAAAACACTTGTGTGCATAGGGAAACTAATAGCACATACGTTGTTTTTAAACCGGGCTAGAATCTATAGTTCCAAATCGCAAAATGTAGTCCATTTAGTGTACATTTCGGGGGGGGGGGGGG
>NW_017547136.1:1302304-1342331 GCF_001854935.1 Bemisia tabaci
CCCCCCCCCCCCCGGCTCTCCATGGATCTCCTCCTCAGTCGGCGATTAAAACGTCGTTAAGCGGGGTTGACAGTTTTTGGGAAGGAACCGGGAGGCTGACCCCGTCTCCGTCCGCGTCTCGGAGGACGCGTGCGGCCGGTTGCCATGGCGACGACGTGACGGGACCCAAGCTACATTCGCCTCCGACCCATTCATAAATCTCAACCACGCAACACGCAGAGCGACTCCCTCGCTGCCCCGCCGCAAATAGTTTCCGAATGGTAGCCAAGCTGCCTTTCTCCTAAAATTGAGAGCTCACCGTACTCGCGAGAGTACATATATACGTAGAGTGTGGGCCTGGTTGCAAAACTCAAGTTATAGCAAAAAAAAGAGCCGGTCATTTTAAGAAATGGCTGAAAAATCACGATGAATGTATCGGAAAAGTCGGAAATACTTTCCTAAATTCACAGTCTGCGTAGGAAATATACGTTTCTTTAAGCTACCCACTTCAGAAACGATACCACGGCACAAGTGAAAATTTTGTGGTAGTGTCGTTTCGTATATATCATTTATATATATGTATATGTATGTATGAGCCGCTTTTACGGCGCGCTAGGGCGCTCTGCGACGCCTATTCTCCACAGGAATCTGTCATGGTAGAGATCCTCCGGAAGCTGGCATCTCTCCATCTCTTCATGGATGCCCTCTACCCACCGTTTGGCTGGACGCCCTCTCCGTCGCCTACCTGGGGGGACCCACTCCAACACCTTCTTCGGCAACCTGGTATCAGCCATTCTCTGCACATGCCCATACCATACCAATTGCTTGGTCATGATATCGTGCACAATCGTCCCCTCATATATCATTTATATATCGTTTCTATATATCATTTGCATTTCTTGCATTTTTGTCACAGGCAACAACGGGCATTAAATATGCGAGATAACTCGAAATACAAAAGTTAACAGGCTGAATGCCTTATTTGGTCGAGCAATTAACTTGACTTAGGTTCGAACCTAAGAATACAACTAGATCAGCTTCGGTGTGTTGCACAGTATCCCGCTCAATTGAAGGCGTTTTATATTGGGCCGGCCGCGACCTACGGAGAGTGGAGTCTTGATATGCTGACTTCGAGTGCTGTTTGTGCTGCATACATCAAATGTAAAACATTGAGTTATTTTCATGAATGGGGGCTGCGCCTCCTGACTGCTATGCGGTCTAATCCTCCGCGGGTGCTTCGCGCTGTTGAAGTGGCTCGAAGGTTTTAGTGGGCTGGCATCGGTCATGTTGAATATTGCGGAGCATACTAGTGTGCCAAGGTCGGGTGGAACATTTCCTCTCATGAAATGTTAGTCTGGGCCGTATAGTATTGTTTTTGAAGCGGGAAGCATGAAAAACGCATACTTCTGAGGCAGATTGTAAAGTGAGGAGTGCATTTCAGACTTTCCCGATGCGCTTTTCCTGATTTTTGAGCCACTTTAAAAAATAAACAACTCTTTTTTTCCACCAGCTGAAGTTCGCCCATTCTACCGTGAGACTACTTGATTTTTGACACATAGATGCAACTAGGAAAGGATTACGAGAAGTCTGCCGTCTGGACAAACCGGACATCTAGACGCTTTTACCATAATTTTAGCTAGTGCGGTTAAAATTACAGTATTCGCTACCAGAGTCTATTGGTGATCATCATACTCATATCCACACATTCGGGCACATACTGCCTTGCCCTCATTCAACAATTTCAATGTCAACAATCGTCCATCCCAAAAATGAACTGAACCCAGTCGCGGGAATTCTTCTTTGGAGTTATCGCAATGACGTAACCCCCTAACACACGGAGAAAAAAACCTCGTGCGTGGGACCCGAAGTTTAGGTCATATGGATCCCTGAAGTTTTCAGATTGAGCATCTGAGCACTTTAGGTCTAGCTGTCGAGGTTCGGATCACACATCCAAAAAACTTCGGTCTCACATCTGAAGTACTTCAGATGTGAGACCGAAGTTTTTTGGATGTGAGAATCGAAGTTTTTTGGATGTGAAAACCGAGGCACATCAGATGTAAGAACTGAAGTTTCAGATGTATGATCCGAACCTCGACAGCTAGATCTAAAGTGTTTAGATGCTCAATCCGAAAACTTCAGAGATCCATATGACCTAAACTTCGGGTCTCACGCACGAAGTATTTTTCTCTGTGCACCTGGCTCCGTGTTGACCCACTTCCAGGTGAATTCTGGCCACCGAACAACAGCAATTCGAAGATGAGGTGTGCCGTGAAAAGGAGCTCCGAAGAAAAAAAATCCAAGGAATAGAAAAACCACGCACGGTGCACGGCGTGGGAAATAGACGTCGTTCTTGAGACTCAAATGCGCGAATGAATAAATGAAAACGTTAACTCGAGTCGGAAGCGTTCAACTGTTGAGCAGTGTCGCGGTCGTCGGGAGATCTTCGGGTCTCCGGATTTTTTCCGCCCGAGCCATTGGCCCGAAATTTACGGCGTCGCGGCTGTCAGGCGACCTACATTGCACTCCGCAGACGGAATAAATTGCCCGTTCACGCACCGCCCCGCGCGTGAAAGCCCCCGCTGCTCTTTATTTAAGCCTTGCTCCGCCGGGAGGTGTTCCCTGCTCCTCGCGCTTGTTCCTGTCGGGTCGCGCCTTATCAGACGCCGAGGTTGACTCTCATGAAGTTCCTGAAAGAGTTGCGGATTTTCCATTTACTTCGGTCGTCGTTTCCTTTACCTTGCCGTGCTTAGGAAAAACGCCGTATGAACCTTCAGGCGTTGCCAAATTTCCTTTGATAAAACAAGAATCCCCTGGCAAACTTATGCATATTTTTCTTCCAATTTTTCAAATAACTTTGTTCGGAATTGCACCTAAAGTTCCTAAAAATGGTTAGGAAAAATATTCATAACATTCCTCAAAAATAAGCATTTTTTCGAAAGAAATTTGGCAACTCTCGAATGTTCATACGGCGTTCTTCCTTAGCACGGCAGTACGTCCGTTTTATCGAGGAGATCAGTGATAGAGTACCTATATAGGGAGAGTACGGACATGTCGGTAATTTTGAGGTTAGGTCATGGAGATTTTAGGGTCCAAAAGGGCCGTCAACTTTAGGATTTATATTATACCGAGTGATGTATTATCACGATTGTTACGATCCCGCGTTTGCAAAGCACCTGTTTGACCTAGTTTTTGCATAAGTTCACTCGTTTTTGCGGAAGAACGCTCATTCATGAACATTCTTGTCCATCTCGATTTGATATACTGGAATCTATCATGGTCACATGACTTTTGGGTCTCCGTATCTCCACATGTCCGTATTTGTCTTCCTATAAATGTATTCTAATAAGTAACGCCCTCAAAGCCTAGTTTTATTTCATAATCCGACTGCGGGTAGATCTTTGAAATTGATAGACTGAGGAGAAAAAGGGAAAATGGAGCAATTCTATTGGTTGGAACGGATGGGATCGTCGTATACCAAGGTGGGAAATAATGGACTAACTACATGGTCTTCCGCGAATTTCCGTTAGTTACAGTATATTACTGCCCTCCTTTGTCCATTGCTAACCATCCGCTTCCACCGATAGGATCACTCCATTTTCTTCTTGTCCTTTTTGCCTATATCGCTCTGTTTTTTTAAATTTATTCACCATCTTTATCATTTACTTAAAATGAGGTGAACAATGCAGCTAAACCAGCATATTTTGTCTTATTTGTGAGAAAAAACGAGAGTTTTGATTTGCAAAAATTGGCGTCATTTTAGAGGAAACAGCAGTAAGTCCACTTTATTCCACTGAGCTCAGGGCTGTCTTGGGAAAAATAGTACCATTTTTCCCCCGATTTTTAACCTTAAAATTAATTTGTTGTGTGTCCAAAAACTTGAAACAATTAGAAAATCTGATGTACTTCCTATTTTTAAATTACGCACAAGCCCAAAATTCAATTTAAAACTTCCGATGCATAAGATCCAGGTGCCTCTATAACTTTTTCCAATTAAGCACAGCTTTGACACGGTTCATAAGTATAAACAAAACCTGTTGCCCTGACTCCAACTGTAATTGCACTCGGTATTTTGAATTTTAGCACCGTTAACTTTTTACGAGAAGCGCCGCGAGAAGAGTGAGGGAACTTTTGAAATTCCGACGCTCTTTCAGATCGTAATTTACGGCTTGTCGGCGGTAAAAATCAGGTTTAATTAAGAGCTGAAGATTGTTTAATCTCTCGCGTTTATTGCGTTCCAGGTTGCCGCACAAAGTGAAAAACCAAAGCTGCGGCGAGGAGTCAGGAACATCATCAAGCTTCGAATTGTAGGGAATTATATGTATTTAATAACGTTACGTAATTTGCACTTAAATTGTCTGCTCCTTTGTGGCGCAATGCGCTTAACCAAAGTTAATCTTCACCTAACGTGACAGAAAATATAATTTACTCAACTTTACAGGAATATTACGGCTTTTTTGTGCAAAACGGGGGAGAGATTTTTTTTAGATTGAAAACTTGAAAAAAAGCTGCAGAAATTAATAAAAAAATTTAATTAGTCATCTCGATATGCAACAACTTTATCAGTCTATTTTATGAATATGTCGATGGCTAAAGTCATAGAACTCTTGCCTCCATTACAGCGTTTAAAAAATCCCCAATCATAATTAATTTGTATAAATGAACGTAACTTAAAGATATCGATTCAGGGCCGGATTCACCTACTTGCCGCCCATGGGCCGCCTATATTTTGCCGCCCCCTTCTCATTTGTTTTGAAAGTCGATAAAAACCATCAAATGAACGTGCCAGCGGGGGTTGGGGGGGGGTGCATAAGACGCATTTATACTCGTGTTGAACACATGTTTTGTGAAAGCCCTATCAACACTACTACCAAAAGTTCACGGAACTTTGCGCAAAAGTTAAGTTCCGTAAACCTATCTCTGTGTGGAGAAGGCCTTCCATTCTTAAGAAATGAACGAAAAAATTATGAAAGAACAAACATAAATGTGGATCAATGATTTTAACTTCCTCCGCCGCGCCGCGCAGACTGCACCGTATTTGGCGCAATGCGTGAAGTATTCCAACAGTCTTGTAGGCGCTATGCGTTTCACGCCGCGCCGACCGCTGCTGAACGCACTGTGTTGGACGCAACGCGTGAAGTATTCACGCAGTCTTGTAGGCGCTATGCGTTTTATGCTGACCGCACCGTGTTTTGCGCAATGCGTGAAGTATTCATGTGTGTTTGATGCAATGCGTGAAGTATTCGTGCAGTCTTGTAGGCGCTAATACGTGCGTTACATGCCGATCGCCGCGCCGAGGGTTTCTCCTTTTCATCTCAAGTCCTCCTCATCATTTCTCTCTCAGTCGCGCCATTCCAGACCAAATTGCGTGTTTAAACTTATTGAAGGTGCTGCCTCTTGTATCACTAAGAGACGACAAAATTAGAAATTACTATACTCTCAGGAAATGACATATTTTGTCGCCTTTTCTCCTTTGTAATTTTGTTTTTATAAATCCGATTTTTTATACCCACACTTTAAAAAATTGCAAATTTTTGCCGCCCCTTAGATTTGCCGCCAGGGGCCGCGGCCCATGTGGCCACCCCCTTAATCGGGCCCTGTATCGATTATATTATTTTGTAAAATTGCTTAAATATCGAAAAACTTTTCTCAGAAAATTTCAAGAAATATTGTTGGTGTATTCTCTTTTCACTTTCAAAACATAGAGAAATTGAGTGTGTCTTCTAAAATTTGACGGTCTGCGTGCGTAGGCCTTTGATAAAATATTTGTAGCGACTAAATGCCTGCTACGTATTATACATGTACAAATGTACATCCATGAAAAATAATAAGGGGTGCGATGAGTGATCGCATTATTGAACGCGAAAAAGACTACAACGCCTTCAAATTATTCGATATACAACCCGGACATCCACAGAGCAGGTTTAGTTGCATCCAGTCGCTTATCCCTTTGTGTAGTTTGACCGTCGATTTACGCTTCCCAACTTCGTGCCGGTCTGCAAAGCAACAATGATCACTACCTATTGTTCTCCTCTCATTATCATTATTATTTTTCTTCTTCTTGTCTTTTACTTTGTGATTGCGACGAAGGGAAGCCAACCGCAGCGGAAAAATCTGAGGCGAAGAGCATTATCCGAAGTCCCGCAAAACACGATCCCGGAATCGCTTTCCAAGAACGAGCTCCATGCTGCACAAGTTCCCCGATTCAATTTTCGAAGCGGATATAGAAACGAGTTTCCACTAAATTAAATCCACATGTTTTCAAGCCGGAATTGTTGATCGCGTCGAGCGGGGGG
The DNA here is from genome assembly GCF_001854935.1 of Bemisia tabaci. NCBI lineage: Eukaryota > Metazoa > Arthropoda > Insecta > Hemiptera > Aleyrodidae > Bemisia > Bemisia tabaci. The sequence continues at coordinate 1,308,577 of NW_017547136.1, forward strand.
TAGGAGGTCGCCCGAAATTATTCCGCCCTTTCCTTGACCAGTCGAAACGCAAACTCAACGAGCAAACGATACAAGAAAGTTTCCGAGCCCCCCTCCCGTCCGGGGTCCTATCTTCGAATTTATCTTATTTTTCCGGCGGAGCGGGTGAAAGGATGACATAATGAAGGGAAATCGTGAATAATCTGCGGACAAATTCGATCCTTTTCCGCCGCTTTGCTTTTCAAAGGTTCCGGGGAGAGGGAGGTTCTCCCCGCTTTTTTATGTAATGCGGGGCATTGTTCATGTCGCCCCTCATTTAAAGGGCCGCCGCCGCCAATTCGTAGCGTTCCGGAATTATGTTTCCACGCTAAGACGGGGTAACCTGGCTACTGCGCCGCCCAACCCCTCCGCTTTTCTATGCTAATCGTTCTGCGTGCTAAGGAAGAACGCCGTATGAACATTTGAGGGTTGCCAAATTTCCTTCGCTGGAATGTTTATTTTTGAAGAAAGTTATGAATATTTTCCCCAGAAATTTTCAGGAACTTTAGGTGAAATTGCAAACAATATATCTGAAAAATTTAAAAAAAAATATTCATAATTTCACAAAGAAATTCGTGTTTTATCAAAGGAAGTTTGGCAACGCCTGATGGTTTATACGGCGTTTTTCCTTGGCACGGTAGCGTTGCGTGTGCCTGCGCCGACCAGCAAGAAGTAAACAATTGGTTAAGCGTTAGGGGTGTCTCCGGTGGTTTTTCCGCGGACCGAATAAGGCCGTTCCAGAGAGAGATAGCCTTTTGTTCGCTGGGAATCATCTGCAGGATTTTTTCTCATGCGGTGTAAAAAAAAGCGCGGGTATATGCGCTAGAATTTGGAATATTATACGGTTCATCAATGGAATTTAAAAAAGCATTGTGTTATTATTATCATCGCAAATAGGTTAGGCGTGGTGCGGGAGCAGATCAAACTGATGAATTGCGCCTCTTAGAGGAACACTTTTAGCCATAAAAATAACCGTTATGGGCTCTCGTTGTCCGTGAACTGTTGCTTTTCGTCTTATAATCAAATTCCGTCCGGGGTTTCATAACACGGCTTTTGAGTCTGCTTTGGCTTTTGAGATGAATATTTCTATTTGTGAAAAGAGGTCTAGGGGAAAGAGTCGAGGGACGTCCTTAGAAAAGTTTATATAAAGACTCTACAGCTATTGAAAAGTTTATCTCGCATTTTATTAATGAGATGTCGCGTTATTTGATAGTTTATGTTTCTCTCCGGAAGAGGTTTGAATTAAAATATTCCGGTTGGTTGATTATAATTAGAAAATGTAATACGACCTAATATTCTCGAAACGCTGCTGAAGCCAGTCTGTTTCAGCAAGCTTTTAAAATGCTACGTACAATTATATTTTATGAAAAATGGGCTTATCTTTCGTGGAAAATTGTAGGAAGAGTGCGTTTATCAAGAAGTGCTCGGAAAAATTGCATATTATAATCTTTAGGAGGAAAATGTTTGTATTTGACTTCTTAATTCGAATAAACCAAAAAATCCGTTTTTATTGTAGGAAAATTATATTATGTACGCAAATCTCATTTTTTATTTTGTATTGTATCCTTCTCTCTCTCCCTCTCCCTCTCACCTCCTCTTTCTCTCTATCCCCCTCCTCTATCTCTCCCTCCCTTCCTACTCTTGAAAAATGTACGGAAATCACGGTGATAAGAAGAAAATTTCAATCTCAAGGGCCCAAAATTAATTTCCTCGTGTACAGGAACAAGGCAACAATAGTCATCCGCTCTCTCATTAGCTCTTCCTTACCTTTCTGTTAGCTGATGAGCTTCGAGTGATAGTGCGTTCAACAAGTCCACCAAACAGTTAGTGAATGTTTGCGATCAAATACCATACACTTTATTGAATGAAAATTCGACCAAAGTAGCTCAACTTTCCGACCCAAATCATCTATGCAAACCAACAAGCTGGAAGGAGTCGGCGACGGATAACTACTGCTGTCTCCTTCTATCTTGTCAACGATTACAACATTCGCAGTTTTGAATCCACCCAGGGAAATCAATTCCAAAATTTATGATTTTAATCGAATTTCTGCCACTCAGTCCCTGCTGAAAAAGAACATATTGTTACCAACTCGGTCCATCTCGGATCACCGAAACCCTGATCATGTTAGTATCATGTTGGCACAATTTTGTACCCTCTTGTACCATGTTTATTCACTTACCAACACTGTCTTTTTAGAAGAGTTGGGATAAATCAAATTTTCTCTCGGAGAGTATTCAGTTTCGGGTTCTCATCGGTTAGTACCATCTATCATATTCGCCTCTTGTTTGCTTAACCAATTTTTCGACACGTCGTGCAACAGCCAGCAAGAAGATAGATCAACAGTTGAATGATGGTGTCCCGAAAGTAAAAGCTTCCAACATTGCCACGATACCGGTGGAGGGTCCTCATTTGTCTCCGCGTAAGAACAATGGGAAAGAAGTACACGCGGGCTTGAGCAAGGACTCGCGGGGTTCTTGTCGGGGTGTGTTTTCATTAGCACCTCGTGCATCCCACCTGGAAATTATGATGGATGCGGAGGCTGCAATTACATGGCGACGCACTGGAGACGGGAAACTCAACAAACGTTACTCACCCACCCATGGCACCTTCATTTTACCATACTTTATAATTTTATTCCACCCTCAGAAAAAGGACGAAACTGCCNCCCCCCCCACCCCCACACATTGGAAGCTTTTCATTTCCGCCTGCGACTTTCCGCGCTTCTCTCCACTCTGATAATTTTTAATTAACACTTCCCGGAGGAAATGATTGTCATATGCAGCAAACGCTGCTACAAATATTGATCGCTTGAAGTCAAACAATGCGTCTCTTCTTTCCAACGTTACAAAATATTAGGTTATATTATACAAGCACTTGAAAGAAAACAAACCAAAATATTCTCTCGATAATGTGTGTGATTGTTTCAGAATTAGTGATCAAAATTTACAGAAAATCTCAAGATAGCACCGATAGTCAGTTTTCTTTAAAAAATTAAAATAATAGTAATAATAATTTGAGCCAATATATAGAACGCAACAAATGGAGGTACGTATTTTGCAAAGTTAACCATTAAAGCTCCGCTACACTGAAAAAAAAGTTACGGGCTGTATAGACATTCCGTCCGTTCTGGCCTCAGAGACCGAAAGTTCCGGGTTCTACGCCTGGAACTTTCGTCCTCTGTGCCGTAGACGTATGTCTATACAGCCCGTAGGTACGGCAATTTAGGGATAACGCCCTTACAACCATTTGTCTCAAATGATTGCCGTCTAGGCCTCTTGCCTGCAATCAAATGAGAACCGTATATGGTTCTAAAATGAAGTCCTAAAACAATATCGTGGGTCAGATGTCTGAGGTACTGTCTTTGGCCCCGGCCTTTTGGGCACCTCTACATTATTCGTTATTTCATCGCCACGAGCTAGGTAGGAGATGGAAGGCGAAAAATTTCTTGATACCTTCGAAACAAAGGAGAGCAGGCCTTTTTTGACGAAAATCGAGTAAACATGTGCTGTTATTCTCAATTAAGAACACCGTCCTGCCCTGGCACTGGCTGACATCCAACCTAGCTTCGCTTTCAAAAACCCTTGTTTTTGCAAGTACAAGAAAATTTACTTCAAACTTTAAGATGACGATCCGGAACGTATTTCAGCACCGACCAACGCCTTTCTCGTGATAAAACACCCGCTTCCGCTGTTTTGCTCGCAATATTCTACACTTCCGGATTCTGTAGTAAGGATTGATTGAAGAGAAGGTGACGGTACTGTCGTGCAAAGAAATAGCGCCGTATGAACAGTCAGACGTTGCCTTATCTCTGCTGATAATAATCAAACTTATCTAATATATAATGCAAGATTTGCTCAGACTTTTTTACGAATTATGATTGCAAACCTAATCGGAAATATCTCGAAATTACCAGGAAAAATATGCATGGGGGCCGCATGGGGGTTCCCGGTTCCTACATAACGCAACGCAACTTTTTCGGCATGTTTCCCCCCCCCCGTTCCCCCTTGTAACGCTTTTGTGACGTATGTCCCTATACTATAACGCTTAAAAGAAAAATAATGTAACGCTCTTTGCGACCTCCCCCCTCCCCCTAGAGCGTCATGTAATTTTGGGGACAGCTCCCGATTTTCTGAAAAATTACAATTTATCGGGGAAACTTGGCAACATTCGTATGTTCAAACGGCGCTTTTCCTTGGCACGATAGTGTAGACCGGAGGAAAGGAGACACATTGGAGCATCCGCAATTTCGCGGTTGATTTTGCATCTTCTGGAGATTGGATGCGTTACCGGTTCAGGAAGCCTCGCACCTGACGCGAAAGTGGAACGGATCCGTTGAACTCGCACAGTCTCCTCATTTTTCCACGTTTTCGCGCGAGTTGGTTTCGTCCCGTGAAAGAATGTGGCAACCACGCCGAATGGAATTGTTTACCAAAAGATGATTGGAAATTTTACGTAGTGAAGAGAGTAATAACGTGTCATGCTTTTTCTTGTTTTACAAACATTCGCGCAGAGTTTGCAAGATTATGCGAGTGGAACGTAAAAATATTATAGCTCAGTGTTAAATACAAAAAATCAGGGAATGATTCATTAATACAATTATGAATCTACTTTCAGAGTGTTGTTTTCAGACAGGGTTTCTCTCGGAGCTATGGTCCTCGCAAGTTTGAGGAGAGGAGGTAATTTTTAATGTTTGTAGCTTTGATAACGCTAATGGAAATAATAAGGCAGAAATAATTATGAATAAGAGATTCTATTGTAAGTTCTACTATTATTTGATGCTTAAGTAACTAGACAAGAAATATCTTTTAAAATTCTGTTTAAAATGAAGAAAAAACAATAAAAGAATTCAAGGAATAGTGTTCCTCACTGGAAAAAAAAAAAACAAATTGGATCTAGAGTCCAGACTCTTAAAAACATCGACAAGAAAAAATACTCTTGATTCAATCAGATTTAAGCTTAAATCAAGAACCAAGCCTCTTAATTTGAGCGGATTTCCTTTTGATTTAAGCTTAAATCTGATTGACTCAAGAGTCCTTATTCTTGTCAATGTTTTCAAGAGTCTGGACTCTAGATTCAATGTGTTTTTTTCCAGTGCTCCAAAAAGTTGAATCTTGGCTGCAGGTGCTTAGACACAAAGCCATAAAACAACAGAAAAAAAAAAAAAAAAAAAAAAAAAAAAAGTTGAATCAAGATGAAAATTCTGCGCAGCGCACTGTCGTAGACTAATTGTATGTATTTTACATCTTTGTAATCACATCAATAAAGTTATTTTAGCTTTACCAAAAGCCGAAGGGACCACAAGGGATTTTTCTTCTATCAAGCAAGATGAAAATTTGTATATCCATCTGTCTTCGGTAAAAATGTTGATATGCTGAGACCGTTTGTTCACTGTAGACGAAAAGCTTCCAAGCAAGAATGCTCTATGCTTCAATTTCAAAAAACCAAAATGTACCCATCAATGAATTTGCAACTTGCAAAGGGTATTTTTTAACCTTCATCATCCCATATTCTCTGATAAACGTATTCTAGCAGCACCAAAAGCCAAAAAGATCAGACAAGACGAGACGAAAACCATGCATCTGTCTACAGTAATATCCTCGACACGGAAGTTCCCGTTCGAAGCCTCTCTGCTCTCCCGGCAGCAAACGATGGAGCGCTACGCTCCCTTGCTACGGAAGAACGCCGCATGAACTTTCGAGGGTTGCCAAATTTCCTTCGCTAAAATGCTTATTTTTAAAGTGAGTCATGAATATTTTTCCTGGAAATTTTCTAGAACTCTAAGGAAAATGGAGAATTTGCATACACAAATTGTATTTGCTTCATCTGAGAGTGCTTAGTAAGCTGAGTTCGCAGTATTTTTCATACTTTTTTTCTTAAATGGGAAATTTGAGAAAAATAGATTTAAAAGTGAGAAAGTGTGCCGCTTTGTGACGTCATATGGCGGCATTTTCCATTTAAACGCATGTATTTTGGCAAATTAGGTTATTCTGTCACATTTCCTCGGTTAATTGCTCAATTTAGAAACCAAGGATATCCTCGTGTTCAGTTCTCTCAGCAGTTTCGTTTTAAACATGGAATTTACAAAATTTTAGACACCTGCAAATTCTCCATTGCGAACTAATATCCGAAAAATGTAAAAAAAAATATTCATAATTTTACATAGAAATTCGTGTTTTTGGAATCTACAAAATTTCAGACACCTGCAAATTCTCCATTGCGAAAAAAATTATCGGAAAAATTTAAAAAAAAATATTCATAATTTTACAAAGAAATTCGTGTTTTTGGAATTTACAAAATTTCAGACACCTGCAAATTCTCCATTGCGAACAAAATTATCTGAAAAATTTAAAAAAATATTCATAATTTTACGAAGAAATTCGTGTTTTATGAAAGGAAATTTGGCACGGTTTGAAGGTTCATACGGGGTTTTTCCTCGGGACGGCAGTAGGTATGCACTCGGGGTCGGGAGCTAAAGATCCTTTTTTAAGTAAGCGAGGTACAAAGCCCCGACTCGGCGGGATGTTGCTGGCCACGGTCGCGGATTTGGAATAACATTAATAACCGGCGAGCATTTTGACGTTTTATACGCTCCGGCCCGGCTTTCACCGATTCCGCCCCGCCAACCACCCGAGCGGAAACACACGAGCAGAGCTCCAGCCTCATCCGGAAAAAAACGCTACACAAAAACGAACGCACCCCGCTGCCAAATAGCACCTTTCCGTATTTGGATCACATTTAGCAAAAAGGGACTAGAGCACCTTTATAGGGAAAGTATGGACAACTAGAAAATTTGGAGGTCAGGTTTGATCAGGTCGTGTAGCTCTTGGGGCCCAAAAGGGCAGCCAACCCATGAACTCGAACTGTCTTGTGGCATTAACTTTCTCATTTCAACTATTGGCACTGATTAAAAATTAGAAAAGCACGTATAAAACTTTAATTTCGCATTAATTTTCTCAGTTTCAATGTCCTGATCCTTTGAAAGGCTTGTTTAGAATGCGCTGTCGGCCCTATTGGACCTCGTTCCAATTCCCTCAAATGGGAATACCGCAAATGACAGAGTGATACAACTATTCGAGCTTCCGTGTGTTGCACAGTGTCATTCCCAATTGAAGGCGTTTTGTGTTTTCTTTATCTGTGACACGACTTCATATCCTAGTCTCCGTTTGGCGACCTACCTCGTCCAATTGAAGGCATTTTATGATACGATGACTTCATTTTGTAATTTGAGACTACAATTTCTAACTCAGATTAGGAACAACGTATGTATACGAATAGTTCTCCTATGTACATAAGTATTTTTAGGGATAAGTTAGAAATCATAGTTTCTATTTGCACAATGAAGTTTAATTCAACATCAGCTTCCACGCATTGCTTAGTATCAAACCGAAAGCAAGACGATATTTTCTTTCTGAACTTCATGATACAACCACATGTGTATTTCAGTTTCCATGTATAGCGACGTGGCATTAATATTGTAGCATAATTTTTAATCGAGGACATTTTTCCTGCGCTTCAAATGAAAAATGGAGACGTGCGAATATTTCTAAGCCGTTTTACCTGAGCAGACGGAGAAATCGTTAGTGATGTGTGAACATAAATTCCAGGACTTGAAATCAGTATCGCCAACTGTCAGATTCAAAAACCGAGCTTCTGTCTACATATCCGAATCGATATCATCGCTAGAAAATGTCCTTTAGTGACCGGGGATCCCACCGAACGGACAAAGGATAATAAGAAAGGGTTCCTGCCGGCCGGAATGTCATGAATATCGGCGAACCCTCGCGATGCCTGCAGTTCACACCCGTTTTGTGTCGTCTGGGTGTAATTTATGCGTGAATCAGCGCTTCGGTAGTTGCGCTCAACCCACCCTACTCCCTTCTGTCTATCATTTTGAAGCTGAGCTGTCACACGAAGAGGGGAAAAAATTATGGGTGAGGATTGAGCCAATAACCAGGGTAAGGGGACTTTAGACATTTGGTTTTTCGAATCCACCTCGACTGGGTACCTTAAACATATATATGCTACTTAGCTGCCGTATTACTGCTAAAAGTGGCAACACTGATTGTGAGCATTTTTGTGGGGGAGGGTGTATCCGCCAAAATTGTAAAAATAAGTACTTTTGCCGAATTTCTTCGACCCTTTTCGTGTGATCATGGTATTACTACAGACAATATGTAAAATGTTTTAAACAGGAATATGGGTACCTTAAACACATATATGCTGCTTAGCTACCGTATTACTGCTAAAAGTGGCAACACTGATTGTGAGCTTTTATGTGGGGAAAGGGCGTATCCGCCAAAATTGTAAAAATAAGTACTTTTGCCCAATTTCTTCGACCCTTCTCGTGTGATCATGGTATTACTACAGAAAATATGTAAAATATTTCAAACAGAAATATGAAGAAATTTCGAAGATTCAAGTTCTTTTTCATATCCTCTAGAAATTTGATTTTTAGGGATTACATTCTTCCTCAAATGAGCCGTTCAATTAAAGTCGACGTCTAATGGAGGTTTTTTTTATTATCATTATCTGATGCGAATATACGACTGACATGCAACTCGACCACGCTACAAAGTCTTATCTGAAATGGGATTTAAGTGGTGGGAGGGGAGGGTCCGGGAGTGAGAAGGGAATGGCGGCCTCCTCGCCCCCGCTAAAACAAGAGATAAAGAAGAAAAGTGAAGATTATGACTCGGCAAAGTACTTGGTCGCTAGAGTTGACACATTCCTGGAAACGCCGAAACTTGGCGAAACTCGAAAGCGTGCAGCGCTCCCTCGTCGAAGAGGAAAACACAAGCTCCGAGTCGGCGATTGATGCCAACTTTCGGACGGCGATGAGCTAAATGACGCTCAACTAAAATCCAACTTCGAGCTCTCGTCCATTTCCGCCACCTCTTTTTACACCCAGCTTCCGACAACAAACAATATTTTTGCCGAAAATTGCACATGATGCACAATTTACTTGGTCTCCAACGGCGCGAGTCAGATATCGACGGGCGTTCGGATCGCACTTTCAAACAGTGGAAAGAGCTAAAGTTCTTTTTCGGAACCAATGGGTATTTCCTTCTTTCCGATTTTCGTAACAACTATATGTTCGCCGACAATTATTGTACATGGTGCACAATTTCATCCCTCTTAATGTTTTATTACCGCTGAGTCAGAAATCGCCCGAATTTCGTATTGTTCTTACAACCAGCAACAAGAGTCAAATAACAGCTATAATGCTATATGTTCACCGACAATTATTGCACATGGTGCACAATTTCATCCTTCTTAATGTTTTATTGCCGCTGAGTCAGATATCGCTCGAATTTCGTATAGTTCTTACAATCAGCAACAAGAGACGAATATTTTTCGTCCCTTTTTGGGACCGATCGGTGCTTCCGGTTACTGTGTATTCTTCACTTTCGACAACAGCAATATTTCCCCCAAAAATTGCACTCTAAGCGCAATTGTTCACGACGTAAATATCGGTTCGGCGTTGCTAGGAAACAGCCCACAGAAAAGTTCACAGTTTATTTCGTGGAAACGAAGGAATAAGCTAGTTAATTGGTTTCGCGGGATTGGTTTCTTTTGCATCTTAAAGGTCTCTATTAAGTTCTCTCAATTTATTTTAATTATTCCTAAGAACTTGAAAGAAGACCGACTGCTGACTTAAATTTCATCGAGGATCGGTGTATTTCTGCTGTTTTTGTAATGAGCAGTGAGGATTAATGATGTTCTTTTTATTTACTCTAATTATTTTTGCGTGCAATGAACATTTTCTGGCGTAAAAACTAGAAGTCTTCCTCTTTTTTTGAGAAACTGAAAAATGGATTCAGGATTCAATTAATGGCTGAATAAAATTCACGAATAGGGCATCAAATTATGATCACACAAAACAAAGACGAGAAAAGTAGGTCTTTATTATTATACGACCAAACATGATTGGATGTATTTTTATATTAAACAAGAAGACTTGGGAAAAATTAGGTAATTGAATAAAAAAGAACCGCGTGTTTAAAATTGCGAAATTTATAATTCTTTTTTAATTTGGACTGCTTTTTGCAATTGGGAACTACATTCCCTGGCTTTTCCATGTAATCGCGTACCTACCCAGCGAAACTAACAACATTTATGTTGTTTCTCAGACGAATTCACAGTAGTTCCGTATTACATAATTTAGGCAATTTAATCATTCTTACACATACATTTTCTTTGCATAAATGAACTAAATTTTGCATTATGGAGCTGTATTTTAGGCTCATCTTGGTAGTTCCATGTGTGCTATAAGTTTACCCATGTAGGTATGAGATTTTATGAATGAGCGAAAAATAGTAAATCCTCATGGCAAAATTGTACCCATACACGTCCAATTCGATGTGAGTACGGGTTTTTGTCTCACTTATCCGTACTTGATCCACTTCTTGTTTCAACTAAATTGCAAAGATACATACATACATACATTGCTTTGCGGAGTCATTCATTCTCATCCTGATGCCCTGATCTCTCAAACAATTTCTTTAAGTTTCCAACCCATTGAGCGATTGGGTAATGGAAGCTTCTAATCGAATCTTTTCCTTTATTCCAAAGTTTTCGTTTAAAAAGTTACACTCGACGTCTTATCGAAATAAATATTCGAGAGACAGCGCCCGACGCAGCGTCAAGTAGGTCGGTTATAAAATTGGAATAATCTCTGCTGAAACTTTTGAAATCTGAATTCCATCCTGCTCAATTTTATTTCCTCCTTTCAGGAACTAAATGGCTGCTCGTCTTGTCATGCTGGCATGCTTCGTAGAATCCTTCTAAGTATCAATGCGGATTCATGTCGTCTCGGTCTCATTCCTCAAATTTAGTTAATAAAGAAGTCTGAAGAGGAATCAACAGTCGTATTTCATATTTTTGATTTTTCCTCTTTTTTAATAAGCGCAGAGAGCACGAGCATCAAAATATCACTGAATGAATAGAAACTCCGCTGAAGATTCTCTCTTTAAATGGACGTTTCTATGCTAAAAGGAGCTATGTTGCACACAAACCCTATCTACATAGTTCCTTTTATAGCATAAATAGTTCAGATTCAACTCTACATCGTACCAAAAGCTCTCGAAGACTAGACCGTCTTTTAATAAACGGCCATTTGGAAGATGCAGTGAAAATAAAATAGATATTGACCTTACTACCAAGGAAGAAACATATTATTTTACATTTGCTATGGTGCAAAACCCTACAAAACAATTAAGCATATCAGCAAATGTCTGAGTGAAGTGTCGGTTTACGAAAATCACTTTAAAACTTTCTCATTTATATACGTGTGACAATGGGTACCACAGTTCCTCCAAGCTGAAATTTAGTCATTAATACTTTAGCTCAGGAAAAAAAAAAATAGAATTATATTCGTAATATTTCAGTACTGACTTATTGGTACTGCAGCTACATATTGGTAATCGAAGGGATTAGGAAAATCGCATTTATTTAATAATAGTTAGTCAGTTTGATGCAAGGCAATCAGCTGCTAATGAGAGAGATACATAAAAAAAAAAATTCTAATAGTATTTTTGGACCAAAACCGCCCAAAAATGTTAAACTAACCGGAGTCCTAGCAGTTTGATGTTGACAATCCAATAAGCATTATTTCAAGAAATATCTCTCAGAAATTCTACTCCGCCATGTGAGGGTACGAATCCGTTGCATTGTAATGCAACGTAAAGCCCTCTATCGGCGCACAAATGGACGTATTTCTATCAAACGGAACTATGTGCATTATGTCGCGAGCCCTGTCATGCACTTATTCTCATGGGTCTCAGGGCTCATATCCCAATGCGCATACTTCCGTTTGATGGAAATACATTCAAATGAAGTAACCCGCTCTCAATTTACGCTTTCCAACCCTGGCGTTTTCCTCCAACATTTTCAAGACCGATTTGTTCACTGATCTCGATTAAAAATCGCCGAATTGAAAATTTTCACGCGTGGAACAAGATATTTTCTTCCGTGGACTGTCAGATATCTATTTTTCATGGTGTGAAATAATACCGCAAAAAGTGTTCAACCGTCAAAGCAGTCGTAACTTTTTAATAAATCAACCTCATCCTCGAAGTTAGGATTTTTCCGTAGTCTCGTTCCCCGGGGTTCTCCTCAATTTTATCGTATTTATATCCCATCGAATATTTGATAGGTGCCTGCAACGAAGTCCGAGTCAGTCTCGAACGGAGAACGGGTATCTTTTAAGAGTCGACGGATGACGATTCCTGTCATAGCCCATTCCGGGCACGGATGTCCCCTCCTCGTGACCCCCATCAAAGGCACTGACGAGCGGAAGCTGGGGGGCGAAAGGGGGGGGGGCATTTCGGTACACCGTACACGACCGGAATTGATGGACTGGATGATCCGGGGTCCCCGTCCCCCGACCACGTACCCCCCCCCCCCGGTGGTGATCCGAGAGTTTCCGTTCTTCTTTTCTCGGTTGCGACATCTGTGCATTTTCACGGATAATTAACCGCAAAATTTGTGAATAATTCGATATAAATTGTTTGAAGTGACTGCGATGCAAGTTACCGCTTTAAATGAGTACCATTTTTACCAACTTAATTATCTCCCGCGATTTCGCCTTACTCTTAAGTGATTTTATTGTGGCTGTATTTGTACTGTATTGGTATCCAAACGGTGCATCAATAAAACTTGTTTGCTCACAAGTATTTTTTTGCTTTAATCATTGGCATGTTTCTGCTGCCTTTTGAGTGAGTGAATCTCCAAAAATGTATAATTCTCTCTAAAAATTACAAATCCGAAACTAAAGCTACCGGTCGATCGTTGATGAAGTGATTTTGATCGATAAGTTCCTATTTTAGCAATGCTTTTTATCGATCATGGTCATTCGATATCGATTCAGGAATCGAGCCGCTTGGTGTTACGCGGATGAGACTCGGCAAGTCTATTATTGCGGGATCACTCAATTTGCGATGCATTCCGCGATTTCCTCACCGTGTTGAGTGCAGATAATGCATTCCACTTGACGAGCCAAACAACTACGCTTGAGTTTCGGGTGTCTAACACGGAACACCCATTTCGTGTCGAGCTTTAACTGCAAATATTCACCGAAAGAAGGGGATGTTTTGAGGGAGAAACATTATTTTTGAGTTGTGTTTTATCCTCTGATATCGTCTACTGTCAAAATGGGAACCATAAATATGAAAATATTGATAATTTCAATTTGAAAATGATGCTTTGTTGTCGCTTAGCACAGGAAGATGACTTTCCTCGAAGAGAGAATTCTTCCTCCGAGTTTTTTCAGGGAGCAAGTTGGTTAGGCTCCCCGGACAACGTGTTGAGCAGGTTTTTTCTATATTTATGACGCAAGACGTGAGGAAAAATACAGCCAGAAAAATGAAGAAAGCATAAAGCATCCAGGAAAACTGTTCGATGAGTTGCTCAGCGCAAACGACTTGACTCTCCCCCGGATTCCCCGAAAAAGTTTTCGTATGTCAGCGGAATGCTGAAGAGGGATAAAAGGCAAGGCATTTCTGGTACACTTATTCCATAGCACGGAGAGTCTCATCCACTTCTCTGACTTTTTTTGTGGGTCCTTCGCAGTAGCTTAGCATCATGACGGGTAGGGGAGGAAATGGGGTTGAAGTCTCCTTTCTCTTTTGATTCATCATTATACCTTCTTTTCGTAAGATAAAAGAGAGAAGCAAAGCAGAAACAGAAAGGAGAGAATTCAAAAAAAGGAAGGAGAAGGGGAAGGTGGTGGAGAGAGAGAAAAGGAGCAAAAAAGGAGGAGAGGGGCCATGAAATGAACTAGAAGGATTATAAGGAGATTAAAAGCACCGAAAAAGAAAAGACGTACAAGGCAGGGGAAGCAAAATCAGAGGATGAAGGAGAAAGAAAAGCGGAGGAAGTAGAAGGATAAAGAGAAGGAAAAGGACGGACAAATGAGGAAGGAAAAGATATAATAACTAAGTAACAAACATTAAATGAATGAGAACAAGCGAGAGTACAAAGAGGGATAAGAAAAACGAGTCAAAGGAGAAGGGGTTGAAGTACCAGGAGAAGTAGAAGTACGTGGCGAATGAGGATTAGACGGAGATAACGGCAAACACGAAAGAGATGAGATGAAATAGCAGAGGGAGGAAAAGAATAATGAGGGAAAGAAGAAGGAAAGGGAAGAGAAAAAGGAGCAGGAGAGAATTAGACGTCGGAGGTTCAGGTATCAGGTTAGCCATTCATTTAGGTCAGCGTTTAAGCACGAAACTTCGGCTAACCCAACCTTCGAACTCCCATCGTAAACGCTAATTCTTCTCTTAAACAAATAAATTTCTGAACTGCATATACTTCTTTGTCTGAGTACGTCCAGTTGTTTTACCTTCCGCACGGGCCGTTAACATAGAGCATCGCAGTGACCTAAAAGTAAGTTTGGTTGTGACAGGCTGCTCACCTACTTCGAACAAATTAATCAAAAAGGAGTGTCACCCCTCCGTTGTCACAAGTTCGGACGGAGCGAAATTAATCCACGATCGAGTCGGGGCGCCGTCCGAAGGGACGGCGATCAGCACGGACTCGACAAGCTGTGCGTTTCGAGTAACAAGACGAGAACGGCCCGTAATTTTTAAGTGACGAAGTCGCACATTATTAATGCCGAAATAAACTGAGCCACCGCGAGCGGCGGGTGTTAGTTCGGAATAAATAGGATTAAATAATTTACTAACATCGGACGAAGTTCGGTTCGCCGGAATTGAATGCCCGCTTTTAAAACCGAACCGGGCAACTTTGTTCGCAACTCCCGCGCCGCGCCGCTTTAACTAATGCCTATTCACTGGAATGCGCCACGCCGCGCCGCGCGCCCAGAGCCAGATCGCTGCCGAGCGAAACGCGGAAAAGTAGGAACCCCGACACTGCCGAGCTGAGGAAAAACGCCGTATAAACCTTCAAGTGTTGCCAAATTTTCTTTGATGGAACGCGAATGGAGATGTTGCATGTGTGAGGAATTTGCGATTTGACTGTTGATTATAATGTAAAAGTTCGTGAGAAACACGATGGTACCACTGGTTTTCTCTGAAATCAACTCCCAAGCTCAAAAAAATCTCTCAAGCTGAGGCCAAAATGGAGGGGATATCCCACCCTACCCTGAGAGTCCACCTCTACATCAAGACAAACTCTTCATGCAAAGGTAGGGAGCAAATACATTGACAGGGCTGCCACTTTATTTGGGGACTCCAAAACTGAAAACACAGCAACCCTGCTAATATATTTGCTCCTTATTTTTGCATGGAGAGTTTGTATTGATGTAGAGATGGACTCTCAGGGTAGGGTGGGATATCCCCTCCATTTTGGCCTCAACTTGAGAGCTTTTTTTGAGCTTGAGAGTTGATTTCAGAAAAAACCAGTAGCACCACCGTGTTTCTCACATATGAATCAACAGCCAAATCGCAAATTCCTCACACATGCAACATCTCCATTCCCTGGTAAAATGAATATTTTTCGTTTAATTTTTTAGAGAATTTTGTCAGTATTTTGATCTAAAGTTCCTGAAAATTTCAAGGGAAAATATCAATAATCTCCCTCGATAATAAACATTTTATTGAACTATATAAATTTGGCAGCCTTGGAATGCTCATACGGTGTTCTTCCTGAGGACGGCAGAACACGCGAAAGTTCGAAAGAGTTGCGGCCTCAGATGGTGTTGTTGCTGGTCGTTGGACTTGAATTGCAGCTTCGTGAAGGTGTTTGTCGGCCAGTGCTTCATAGTTCAAAACGTGAGCTTTGCTTTGCTTTCGACAGCCAGGAAATGAGCACATTTTGGAAAATAGGTGGAATTAATTTAACTATTTATTTAGGTGCTACATTAAACGCACATATTACGGCCAAGGAACAATGCCGCGTATCTGCAGACCGACGATTTTACAGGACGAAGGAAAAAATTCACCATTTTTGTAATTTCAAGGTTTGATTTGCAATTTTTTCATATATTACAGCTAGCGTCATTGCACAACTTTTTTTCGGAATTGGCAAATCTGTAAACATCAGCTATTATTTAGTATTTTATACCGTAGCCGCGTATCTGCAAATTGACGATTTTCAGGACGAAGAAAAAAATTCGCCATTTTTGTAATTTCGAGGTTTGATTTGCAATTTGTTCATACATTACAGCTAGCGTCATTGCACAACTTTCATTCGGAGTTGGCAAAAACTATATACATTAGCTATTATTTAAGTATTTTATACCGTAGAATGCGGAAAAGTCGCTAACTCATGTTCGCTGAAATTGTTACTTAGGCTGTATTGTTCCTTAGCCATCTATATTGTTATTTCAGCGCAGCGGGGATGAGGAAGGATTAATGAATGAGTTGTTTTCTAAAGAAGACACTCGCCAAATTTGTGTACGGACCTCGAATTGCACAGAAAGATACAACGCGCATAAAAACACGCAAACCAGGTCTCATCTGAAAATGGAACTGTTCACTTTCGGAAACAACTGATTCATTCATCCCGTAGCTTTTAGTTATCAACCCTCATTTCACACACCACCATGTTCGGTCAAAACATCGTATCTACACATAGTTCTGATTACGACTACGCAGTTTTACAAAGGGATGAAATGTCGGGATGAAGGGGGCCGTTGGAGCACAAGCCTCGCTGTCGAGACCTCACATAGGCCGCCTCCGCTCCCCTCCCAATCTCTCTCCGATGACACTGACATCGCGCGTTGCCAAATCGCATCGTAAAATCATGGATTTCCGACTCCGAGGGGATGTAAAATCTTACTAGTCGACAATCCAGCCGCGCCTGCCCGCAACAGGTGAGCGAGCACCGGCGTCCCGAAGCCGAGGTCGGAAGAAACCGCGTATGTGCACGACGTTTCTGTCGGGAGTTAGGCGCTTTGGACTAAGCTCGCAGTGCGAAAGTCGAGCCCTCATCTGCGATGGAAGTGGGTCAGGGGAGGCGAGGGATGCTTTGTTCGGTGATATCTGTTCAGCGTGCGTGGCCGTGGACGTATCGTTATTTGGATTTAGACGCCAGACAGGTTCGAAGGGAGAGTCATGCGGGGACGGTTTGATGTACTCAAATAGCTGTTTTGTCGGAGGATTCGCAACGAAATTCAGACCCGCGGATAATTGACAGGGGTTAATTCGACGCATCGATGGTGAAAGTTGCGTGATCCTTTGAATTGCGATGTTGCAGGTTTTTTGTCGTAATTATTTCAGAGGGAAAGAAAGGAATGTTGCGGGGCTTAAAGGACAAGACGTATAAGTGCAGTTATTTGAAAAATTGAGGCGTAATAGATTTCAACTCTCGTAATCTGCCGTGCTAAGGAAGAACGCCGTATCAACCTTTAGGCGTTGCCAAATTTCCTTTGATAAATCACAAATTTTCCCGAAAATTTGTAAACATTTTTCTTCCAATTTTTCAGATAATTTTGTTCGCAATTTTACCTAAAGTTCTTGAATATTTCTCGGAAAAATATTCATTACTTTTCTCAAAAATAAACATTTTATCGAAGGACATTTGGCAACTCTCGAATGTTTATACGGCGTTCTTCCTTAGCACGACAGTATTAGCTTGAAGGGCGGGATTTAGACTCTGAGGATTGCAGTATGAGAGAATTTATTCTGAAACCACCCGTGGGGTATGACACATCCAAAAAAAAAAAAATGATTTCAACTAAAACTAGTCTCAAGGTATATCCTCTGAAAAATTCACCTCTCGTTATAAGTTTGGAATTTTCTGTCTCAGAATGCCATTTTATTTAATTTTTCCTTCCAATAAAAAAAAAAACAAAACAAAACAAAAAAAAACAAAAAAAACAATTAATCATCCACGTGGCTACTATTCTTCGCAACTTTTACAACAGCGCGTGTAATAAGGAGGAAAACGCGATGAATATATCAATTCCCAAGTTTATAATAATCAAAGTGACCCCGTGTTCTCAAACTTCGAGCGCGGCGAAAGGTTTAAAAATTGCATTTTCCGGTAGATTTCCCGCGGGAGAAAACTGCAAGTTCGGAGGTCCAAGAGTTCAGGAGGAATGGGTAACTTCCCAAGTTCCGTCGATGATAATACCGGAAGTATGGTTCTAGTCTGGGGTTGGCAAGAAGTCCCACCATTATGAAACTTCACGACGTACCACGCGAATTTACGAGTCGTAACAGAGCATTCTAAGCATGGAATGGAGTGGGTCAATGAAGCGAGTGACGGAGACAATACGAATGTTTATTCTTTATGGATTCATATACTCACAGACAATATATATCAGAGACCCGGCGCTTCTTTCTTCCCTCTAGTGTAAAAGTTATGTTCAGAGATCAATGTTCAGAATGATGATCAAAGTGCAAAAGACGCCTAGCCTGCTTTCCAAAAACTCCTAGTAAAAATAATGTTCACCCCAACATTCATCAGTTATTATTAGGCGAACTCAGGGTGGCAAAATTTCATGGATTATAAAATCTTGAAATTTCACGTGAAATATTTCATGAAATTTCAGAAATTTATGAAAGATATTGAAAGATACCGGTTTCTTTTCATGTTCGCAAAATGTGAAAATTGTGACTTTCTTCTATTTTTATGCGTTTGAGTGCGGGTTGCAAAACTCGAGCCCTTGAAAAATATGAAATATTTCACAGCATCATGGAATCTGATGATTTATTCCACTGAAATTTCCAAGCTTTCATTTCTTTCTTACATTTATTTTCATGCCACCCTGGGCGAACTCAATGTTCAATTCGTCGTCCCTTTAACGTAAGGACGTATCTCAATCCCACGTGATCCCTCTTTTACATATAAACCCATGATTTCTGGAACCCATGCGAAAATCGAGATACGCCCTTACGACACAGGAACGACAAAGTATTAGCTCGTCCATCATCACCAAGTAATTGAGTATATTTTTAATGATCGAAGGAAACTCCACGAAGAGTTTCAAGGCATTAAATTATTTAGCTTTCTGTCAAGGAGAGATAGCACGAGAGGAAATAGGGCAACGTGAAATTCCGTGAGGCTGATTTTGCTTATTTCGTCCGCTGTTATCTTAAAAGGATTACACATCGTCTCACATAAATGACGGCGCTTGAATGCAACTAATCTAGCCCCAAGGGGTGCCGTGTTGCGTAATTGAGATAATGAAGGCACCCTTAATTTTATAGCAATTGCAGCCACGCGTGCACTGCCATATCATTAGCAAGGCAACGCAACGCTTATATAGGTAAAAGGCATAGAAAGGTCCCCTAGTTGAACATTCACCCGTTTCAAGTGCATGGTATATGTCGACATAAGTCATTTAATCATTAAAACCAATCGACATTCGCATGAAAATATTAATATTGCTCGTGAAATCTATTAGAACTTGGGATAATTTGATGGATGCAACTGAGTCCCTTTCGTTGTCCACAGAAATAATTATATATAATAAATCAATCGAGGCTTTTGTTCTAGTCACGGGCAATAAAGACCATGAAATGTGTGAGATTACTTCAAATACATCAGTTGACAGGCTGACATTCCTTATTTTAGTAGAGCAATTCACTTGAGTTAGGTTCGAACCTAAGAATACAACTATATCAACTTTGGTGTGTTGCACAGTATCACGCTCAATTGAAGGCGTTTTATATTGGTCCGGCTGCGACCTACGGAGAGTAGAATCTTGATGTGTTGACGTCGAGTGCTGTTTGCGCTTGAAACTTAGTTCCTTCTGTTAACCTTGATCCATATTATAGGAAATATTTTTGGAACGACTATGGTTATGGTCTTTAGAACTAATGAGGATGGAGGATGAGAATGAAGCCTAGCTACCTGCAGTGCTAAAGAAGTTGAACACAAGTGAAGCACGACATGCATGCAGCGAAATTCACCCGCTGGCAAACTTGAACGTAAAAGAATGAGCAGTGGAAGATTTAATAAATGCGCCGGTATTACACTTTTATTGAAACGTGCTTATAAACGTCGAACTCAAGCTGTTCGCATTTGAAGTACATGCATCGTTTTGTATAATTTATCCTCGCTCAAGCGACGCCAAATAAAATCTGCTCCTCCATTATTTTCCAATCTCAGCTCGCGTTCGAAAAAGTGAAGAGACAATTTATCCACCGAGTTTTCAAAGGAGGATCCTGCATCCTACTCCTAGGCAAATGTTTATGATTACACTTGAAGCACGCTCTAGAGAAAATGTGCATTTTTCAAAGGGCTTTTGTTTTATGTTGCTTCCTTGGAGAGAAACGGAGGGAACGGGTATCTCTCGGAGTTTCAAGTTTCTATAACGCTTGTCGCTGAGGCTGAGTGCACATAATGACTGGTTCCTTTGGATGATTAATACGCTGTACAAAAATACCGGTATATTTCAAATAATTACATTTTTCTCACATTGTAATATATTATTGATTAAAAGCGGAAAGAAGATGTCTCGTGTGTTGTAAAGTGCTCTAGGCGAGTGAGAGTGCCTCTTCACTATTTAGCTCCTGCAATATGTACAACCAAGTACTTAGAGTAGTCATGCATTCAGGCGCCATGGATAAAACAGACATCGTCATTGTCCAGACCACAGTCAAAGGTATTTGCGTGGAGAGTTTTTAGAAAAGTCTCATAAGCAATACTGTAGGAGGCGTGAGGCATGGGTGTCACACATTGTGAGGTGGAGGCACATAAAAAATGGACTAGCGCTCCAAGTAGATACCACAAAACTACATGACGTTTCACGTATATATTTAATCCTCATTTTGCCTGCGTTGCGACTCATTTGCTTCATTTCATTCTTGCCTGAGGAATTCTATAATTTAACAATACGGCCTTATCTGAAAAAATGGAGAAGGATTAATGTTCTATCTGCTCAACGTAATCTTGAAATTATCTAAGTTATAATCCTCCAGTAAGCAGGGCTTCTTGCATAAAATTACATGAAACCCAGCGGCTGCTTACGGCAAAATACGACCAAAAATTTTTCAACAGCCAGATAGAACCTTTTCAGAAGGAATGATGAAATTATTGCTGGTCACCTTAGTGCTATCCAAAGGTAGATGAAATAAAATTGGACTACATTTTGCAATTAGGAACTACAATTTCTAGCTCATTTTACAAACAAAACATGTGCCATCAGGCTCTACGCAGATAAGCGTTTTAATATATGAGCCCGAAATTGTAGTTCTTTATCGCTAAGTGCAATCCAACTAGCGTAACGTGATTCAAACGGAGGGCAGGAGAGAGAGGTTGATTGCGCATCTAGAGTCTCTTTCTCATTTTCATGCCTCTCAAGAGAGGTCGAAATTCCGGAAAAATGACTTTCACAATACTTTAGTGGACTCTTATTCTAATTTCAAGGGAACGCTCCCCGACCCGCCTTGCAGCCCCCCGCCTCGAAAACCTCGCGCCTCCACATCACTGTGCTTAATCAGATGCCTCACATTGTCCACACATTTGCTTGATGATGTTCAATTTTCCGCACACTTTTTCGGGCGGCAGGGCGGCAGGAGGAGGGGAGGTAGCTTTTCGCTCTATTAAATGTCCGCTCCGGTATCAGTTTCCGGGAGCGCCTCTTGGGCAAATAAAGGGGAGGTTATGAATGGGCTAATTAGTCGACACGTGTTGACAGAGTGTCACGGGGCCGCGGCCAGGACAGCTGGCCTCGATAGGCGTCAAATTTGCCGTGTTTGCCGACCGGGCGCCCTGTCGCGTCCCCGTGTCCCCGTGCACGCCTTCGACATTAACGGTTCACGAATATGTGACCCCCACCCCCCACCCCCCTCCCCCTCCCTTGCGACCCGTTTAAGCGTCGAAAATAAAGGACCGCCTAATCGACCTGTAACGAATACTCCTATTCTCCTCAGTGGTTGAACGTTCGGCTATAACGATGAAATGTGCATATCATGTGTTATGCTGCCGTGCTAAGCAAGAACGCCGTAAGAGCCTTCAGGCGTTGCCAAACTTACTCTCGGAAAATATTATTTTTGAAGAAAGTTGCGAAAATGTCTCCCTTAAATTTTCACAAATTTAAGATCGAATTACGGACGAAATTCTCTGAAAAATCGGAAGAAAAATATTTAAAAATTTCTCTGAAAATTCGTGATTTGTCGAAGGAATTTTGGCAACGTCTGAAGGCTCATACGGCGTTCTTCCTTAGCACGGCAAAATGTGTCAGACCGACAATGTTTCATTTTCTCAAAAAGGAACCAACCACGATATCCCCTTTAAATTTTCGTTGATTATTATTAGACGAGTGATAAGGATTCACAGACAATCTCAAGAGAAAATGTTACCTAGTTGTTGTTGTTTTTTTTTAAATAAATGAATAAACCATGCTTGAAGATTTGCAACATCGCAATCGGAGATGCACACTGTTATATTTCAGGTTGTAATTTTAAGTTTCTGAAAATAAAAAAGCTGAAGATTATGTGGGTTTTCAGAAAAAACCTCACATGCCTTTTCTTCTCCGCATGACTTGTCATAGTGTGAGTAATAACTACCGTACGTCTGACCGTACGTTTGTGTATGTTTGTGTGTTTTTCGGTCAAAATTTCTCAGAAAAAGTTCTCACTTATAGATCTCTCTCTGGTGATCTCACAAGTTGAGACGTCCATATGACTCAGCTTCTCACTCTGAATGTAGTTCAAACGTGACAGAAATGCAAGGAACTTACAAAATGTGACACGTTTCTTCCTAGCTTTACCATTTACGTGCATGACACTTTAGATACGGAGCACGGCGTAAGTACAGGAAAGATAAAAGGGATCTAAAGGTCAGAAATCCATTGGCAATTCGCGAAAGGACGCCGGTGCCGAATTGGACTTGTGAGTAATCCAACTTGTCCGCTCGTAAGTGGTAAAAGGCGAGTGGCAAAGGCTCCAAACCTTCAGCGCAAGAACTGCTATGTAAAAAAGAAAACACCTAGGATAACCGTTCAGACGTTGCCAGATTTTAACTTCGTAAAATATTTATTGTTGCGGAAAGCGATGTACATATTGTTCTTCGAAATGTTCAGATATTCTGGACTGAACATTTTATTGGACGGAGTTCATCAAAAAGGAACCAACCTACACTTTCGAAAAAATCGAGTTTAGAATGTCTTTGAGTTCCATTAGTCGTATATATTCCTCTGCCAAAAACTGAAAGTCGAAAAAAAAATAATCTATGTTAAAAAGGTTAAAATTTCTTTTCTACGTTGAGCCATATGGAGAAATAAAACTTCAAACCTCTTTTTCTCAGTTTCAACTTTATGTGGGCATTCACCCTGAGAGCTACATAATTCGCGTTGTCCATACTCATTCTATGTACGTGATCTAACGTTTACTACCTGATGGCCTCTGGGACGATAGGGGGCAATGGCGATTGGGCGTCGCAGAGCGCGAGGCCGCGCTGTAAAAGCGGCTTAATGTATGTAAAACGTTTACAAGTTTTCTCGGTTTTCGGCTGCTCATAACGTGAAAACAAAAGTTGAGCTAACGTTTATACGCCGTTTTTCCTTAACACGATGACTTTTTTTCATTTTTTTTTAACGGTTGCTCGCTTATCCAGCGGATTGGAAGCAGGTAATTTCTGAGCGAACGCGGGGGTCCGGGTTTTTAATCCTCTTAGCCGCGCGAGATCGTGTTCGAGCCGGGGTGGCCGCTCCTTTGTCCCGGCGCGGCACCCGGCGCCTTTGTCCGCCGAATCGGCGAGCCATATAAATTAAAACTCTAATTAATAAACGAGTCTTTAATTTGCTAAATAAGCCCCGTCCCGCCGTTTAACCCCGGCTCAAATCCCGGCGAAAATGGGGGAACGTCTCCCTGCGAACCGCTCACTTGCACGATGCGCCGCACAATGGATCGAGTCGATGAGAGAGGTCGGACATGATTTAAAAACTTTAGATGCGTATATCTATATGAATATGAAATTTTGATGTTTTAAAAGTGGTTTAGTTGGGTTTCTCGTCAAATTTGCTACGAGAAACACCCTTTAAAATTTAAAATTTGACGATTTTTTTTTTATTAACTTAAAATTGTACAATCACCCCTTACTGGGGTGTCAATTACACTATTTTTAACTTTTATTAACACTAGTTCTTAACCTAAGGGTCTAAAAAACCACTTTTTCAAACAATAAATACATTATGAAATGCAGTTTTTTAAGAGGTATCGGTCATTATTGTTTTTTCGTATGGATTTTCCCATACTAGCGAGAACCTCAATTGAGGAGAGTTGGATGTGGGTAAAGAAATCAGGCCTGTTGTCAGCGCCACTACCGGTTTCACGCTTGTTAGCGATCGTCAGGTGTGCATAGACAGCCAGTCCCGATTTGAAGCCCGAACACTCTGAGATGCCGTGCAAATCAGAATGCCAAACTCCGGCGGGAACCACACTAGCAGCGCGGCTCACGCCCTCTACCGTTAGCCACCCAACAACTCCTAAGTTTTACTTCTGGCGGCTGCCGCGAACGCGACTAAAAAACCAACCCGAAGGCCTCCATACGGAGGAAATTTGAGCAGTCCATTACGGACATTTTGCTCAGCACGTTCACGCCTCTGTGTCTATACGAATCAAATGATTTGTTATGACCGTCATTCATTATGAATGACGGTCATAACAAATCATTTGATTCGAATAAATACATTCTTTCTCAAAATGTTTTCAAAGTAGTTTTATTGGTTTTCTCGTCAAATTTGCTACGAGAAACACCCCTTAAAATTTAAAATTTGACGAAAAAAAAAAACATCAAAGTTTGCAGTTCAAGCCCCAAAAGGCATGTCCAAACTCTCCAATTGACTCGATCCACCGTGCGCCGGGCGTTTTTCTCGCGTGCTCAACACACCAACACGCCCTCGTCATCGCCTTGCTCCTCCACCGCCCGCAATTTTTCGCTCGTTGCAAGGGTCTGTTTTGAGCTAAAAAAGAACGAATTTACTAGGAAGAGACAATCGTAAGGGTCGTTACGGAGGCAAGGGTGCAGAATAAGCTTGAACACTCGATTCGAGGATTTCAGGTGGACGCTGGACGGTGTACACCAGTGGCGTGTGGCGTGCTTAGCGACCTATCGATTGATCTGCTATTTAAACCTATAGAAAACGATCGATAAACAGGGTGTTCGAACGAACACCTTAATAATCGATTTTTTACCATAACTTTGAATGAAGAAGTATCGATAATCGATCATTCACGCCTCGCACTGGTGTACTCCTTAAAACGCGGTGTACTTTCCGCCAGGAGTAATTTAGGCAATTTACACACCGGAACCCACGTGTAATGGTGTAGCGTTTGAAGTATTTCCCCGAAATTGAAGGCGCTATACATAGTACGCGCGAGCACGCCTTTTATTGCCCTCGTTGATTCGAATTCGCGGAATCAGCTAATTGAAATCATTTGAAGTGCATCCGTTCTGTTAAAAACTTTCAAGTGTTTTGATTTAATAAAAAATCGATACATTTCTGCTCGCAAACTGATTTGTGTATAAATGACTGGCAGATGCACAATGGTTTTTTTATTTTACCTAGACTGCACTTACTATTTTGTTCAAATTATTTCGACCACGCTGAATTTGTCTGTCAATTACCTGGCCTGAAAATTTTCTTCTGAAATTACTCAGATCGCCTTGGTTAGTAGGGAATTGTTGTGGTATGCCGTTGAAAGCGTACGCTTAAATACGTCTGTACTCCTGTATAAAGTCCAAAAAACGTAAGGACTTTTTCGCGAACATCTGAAAAGTTTATCACGGTAGATAACTTGTAATTGCTGATCGAATTTTGATCATATTAGATCAAGGCTTGATCAATCTCAATTAAAGTTGAATCACTTTTGAACAGATAATAATCCTAGTCAATCCATTTTGATCACTGTTGACCAATGTTTGATCATAGTTCACCACTTTTTATTAACTGTTGATAAAAATGTCATTGTCATGTCGATTGAAAGCAAAATGGTCAAATCCATCCAAAATAAGAGCCTTTTTCGTGCAAGTGGAGATCAAATTCGTCGATTATCAATTATGTGAGCAATTTTTAAGAGTTTTTTGGTACATTGTCAACAATTTCATGGAAGGAATGTTTCGTTCAATATACTGTCAAAAACCTTTGAGTGAAATCCGGGGTGACTTTTACTCTAGCAAGGTGATCGTTGAAATTTATGGACAAAGGAGGCAATGGGAAAATTAAGCGATCCTATTGGTTAAATGAGAATTTGTTTTAAACTGAGAGGAAAATGACGGTCTAATAATTAGATTTCTCATGAGTTGACGTTAGTTACTTTATAACTTACCTCATTTGTCCATTGCAATCATCCGCTCTCACTAATAGGATTACCCCATTTTATCCTTGTCTTATTGCTTTGTCGATTGCCATTTCGATTTCAATAATCACCCTGCCGGAGTGCTTTAAGTGCGAATTAAAATCCACACTTTTTGCGTATTGAACTTTGCGCTTGCAAGGCGAAATCAACCGAACCTATTATTTTCTCGTTTTCTCAAGTATAATTGGACGTATTTCTGTCAAACGGAACTATGTGCATTAAGACATGAGCCCTGAGACCCATAAGCATATGTGCATAACAAGGCTCACGTCATAATGCAAATAGTTCCGTTTGATAGAAATACGTCCAATTGGACGTATTTCTGCCAAACGGAACTATGTGGATTACGACATGAGCCTTAAGACCCATGAGGATATATGCATAACAGGACTCACGTCGTAATGCGCATAGTTCCGTTTGGCAGAAATACGTCCCATTAATCATGTCTAATTTCAAAATAGCCTTCTAAAAGAACACACGTTTTTTCAGAATTCGAAGAATGTCAACGAAGCGAATACAGCGGGTTTTCTTGTTTTTCTCGCATTCGCAATTTTGCCGCTCACGTGTCTTGGAAAGTAATCGGTTCAACTCACTTCGTAGATCACACTTAGCTCCTAAAGAGCGGATCTCACTTTTTTAGCACACCACTCGGGTTGTTCGGGAGCAGAGGGGGCTCCGAAGTAAAACGTATTCCGGATTTCTAATAGAATGAAATGTCCTTCTCGGACGCTTCCGAGTCAATTTTCTCATACATTCATTTTTGCACTCTCGGCTCTGTTCGTTGACACGGGAGTATCGATGGCCCACGCTCGAAACGGAGAAACTGACAGCGGGCGCTGTCTCCGATGGCCCGACAGAGACGAGATGAAAATTTCATCAGTCGATAGTGCAGTTACTCGTCGCATCGGAGACGGCGCACAGTGCGGCACTCTTATGGACGATGCGGACAAAAATCGGCGAAAGAAACTTAACTTTAAATAATGAAGATAATAGCACCGACATAGGAAAACCCTTTGGCACTATCAAAGTAAAACACTCGAGGAATAAGAAAATGTTATACCTCAGGTTTTTTTTGCGTATTTTTCAAGAAGAGTTCATTCGAAGTTGGCAACCTCGAATTAGCCCTGTGTTAACGATGTAAAAACATCGTGAAACACCCAAACTTTAACTTCAAATATCTCTGATAGTCGCAAAAAGTCGCAAGATCTTTTTCGTAGAATTGAAGTTGGATATCAGAGGATTAAGC
Organism: Bemisia tabaci; assembly: GCF_001854935.1. NCBI lineage: Eukaryota > Metazoa > Arthropoda > Insecta > Hemiptera > Aleyrodidae > Bemisia > Bemisia tabaci. Next base: position 1,336,057 of record NW_017547136.1, read on the forward strand.
AAGTGTCAACCACCCAGAGCATTTTGCGTTTCAAGCGAGAAATCTCCATTTGAAGTTGACGTCTTTTTCCCGTGTATTTCTCACGGACCAGCGATTCCCGACCTATTTCCTGCCCACTTTGTACCCACATTCGAGGTAGTTTTGAGCGGAAACTTTGAAAATGAGCCATCATACTGCCGTGCTAAGGTAAAACGTCGTATGAACAATAGAGAGTTGCCAAAGTTCCTTCAATAAAATGTTCATTTTTGAGGAAAGTTATAAATATTTTTCCTTCAAAATTTCAGGAACTTTAGATGAAATTGCTAGCAAAAGTATCCGGAAAATTGGAAAGATAATATTCATAAATTTACAAGGAAATTCGTTTTTTTATCAAAGGAAATTTGGCAACACCTGGAGGTTCATACGGCGTACAAATTCCGAAAAAAAATATTCAGATGTCGCATTGTGAATTTTTTATTTTCGTCCACAGAGGGCCGCACTGTGCGGCGGAGGGAGTGAAATTGAAAAGTGATGTATTAGTAACCGGGACATTGTGTTTTGTTGTGTGCAGGTGATGTGCGGACGGTGCTGGGCGCGCTCGGCGAGCGCCTCATATCCGGCTGCGAGGTGCACACCCAGAGAGGTCTCCGCTCCCTCGGCAGCAATCTCCAGAGCTTCCTCATCACCCTCGACGGGGTCCACGACGTGGTGCAAGGTCAATTGAGAACTCACAACTCTCCCTCAACCCAGGTAAATTCCATTTCCTACTCCGTCCGTCACGACCAAGAAGCAAATGGAAAGAAGAAAGAAAAGACAGAAAAAAGATGACAAAAATAATGGACCACTAGACTAGAGTACCTTTATAGACAGAGTATGGCCATTTCTGTACTGGAAAAAAAACACATTGGATCTGGAGTCCAGACTCATGAAAACATTGACAAGAAAAAATACTCTTGATTCAATCGGATTTTTGGTTGAATCAAAACGAAATCCGCTCATATTAAGAGGCTTGGTTCTTGATTTAAGCTAGATTCTGGTTGAATTAAGAGTACTTTTTCTTGTCGATGTTTTTGAGAGTCTGGACTCTAGATCCAATGTGTATGTGTCCAAGAAATTTAGTTGCTAGCGTTTGATACCCAGTGATGTTAATCCATTAACCATATACGTCTAGTATAGATCTACTAGACACATGGTTAACACCATCAGGAATCTAGCACTTGCTTTTACAACTAAAGAGCCCAATACTCCCATCATCTTTATTTTTATTCGTGCATGTTTTTTGGAAATTGATGAGAAGTAACCAGTTGGTGCATTATTCACGTGGCGTGCGTTCTTAGGGAGAGAATGGGCTTTTTGAGATACATTTGTTGAGAGGGCGAAATTTGAGACTTTCAAAACTATGTTTGTCTTAAATGTTTAAATTAAGAAATGTAGGGAAAAAAAATACAACAAAAACAAAAAAAGCAGCTTCAACACAGTGTTGAAGAGCGCACCGATATGAAGGTCTTTAACTATAACTGATGGTAAATTGATGTTGAAAATTAACAGAAAGTAAATACTTATCTTGATTGCAAGGGCAGATACTGTTGAAATAGCCAATCTTGCACTTTAGGCTACGTCCGTCATCTAGAATTGTGGAATTTTCCAATGTAAGTAAAAATTCGAGTTTCCTGCCAAAAAGTACCTCCCGATTACGAGTTTCACAAACAGTGATGGAAGAGGAGCCGAGTAGCAATTTAAGCCACCTCCGCCATCTTGGATTTTGTAATTTGAAAATTTGACTGAAAATCGAGTTTCCTGTCCAAAAAATATCACACGGCACATAAACGGGCGCGCTCAAAAACTATGAAAGTTTCAAGAACAGGTTTTACCTTGGATGCGCTTCTTTCGTTGACCAAATTAATAATGACAACTCTTCCTTTCTAAATCTATTGAAACCTTAAATTTTTGGGATGGGCAATAATGGGCATTAAATATGCGAGGTAACCCGGAAATACAGCATTTTATAGGCGGAAATGCCTTATTAGGTAGAGCAATTCACTTGAGTTAGGTTCGAACCCAAGAATACAACTATATCAACTTTGGTGTGTTGCACAGTATCACACGCAATTGAAGGCGTTTTATATTGGTCCGGCTGCGGCCTGCGGAGAGTGCTGTTGATGCGTGGACTTTGAGTGCTGTTTGCGTTGCGTTCGTTAAATGCAAAATGATGATTAATTTTCATACATTTGTGTTTCGAGTCTAAAATGACATTTCGAGTTAAAATGAAGCATTCAACTTTATTTTAAACGCATGTTGAAAGTCTGATTTCTATATGCCGAAAAGTTCCTTATCCGTGTCAATCACAGTCTCCCTGAAAAAAATACCCCGTCACGGGCTTGCTCAAAAAAACCATTCATGGCACTCACTGGTACAGTAATATTGTATAGAACCTTTTCTTGTCAAATTATGTGAACTAGGGGGTCCGCCCCCTGGCCACTACGCGGGCCTTTGAAGGCTGCTTCGCGGCCAACGAAATCGTCTAAATCGCCCGTTGGCAGTTAATGACCAAAAATTTTTATAGAATAACAAAACAATGTTTCAAAGGAAAATTTCCCGCTGAACAATATTCTCAATGACTTTCTCCTTACGCTTAATTTTAATTCCTTCTTTGGAATTCGAACTTTGGACCGCGTATTACTCTCCTTCCTCATCTCGTTCATCGAGCGTCCTAAAAATAATTTGATTAGAAAAGAGAGGATATTTCAAAGTTCCCTTTAAACTTTTCACACTATTGACTTATGAGGAGGCCCGGACTGATTGTACAAAGCATATTCTCGTTAAACTCACTGTTGTACAAAAATTTCAATGCTTATAGCGCTTGAACTTTTACTTCATGACCGCATAAGTCGATTCCTCCCTGAAGTTGCACCCATTAGAGCCGAAGTGTATTTTATGCAGGGAAATTTACGATCGGAAACATTATTACACTGCCTGGTGGCAGATACTCTGTCGGTAATTTATCTTCAAAGCAACGAATAGTTAATTTCACGCAGAGCAAAAGAAAATGAGGAATATCAACGAATTAATGCGGGGAGGAGTGAAGAGGCGGGAGGGTGTCGGTTCGTACCGCGTTTTTATTAGGAATTCCTGACATGCTTAGCCGCTATAACTCAGCACAAGGGCTTTTTCGATAAAACTGTATCGTAACTTTTGATGAACAGGAATTATGGGGATCCACTGAATATTAATTTTGCCATCGCGTAAAAAACCATATTTCCTTCTTACTCCACTCTGCGGCGCTGTAGAGATGGTATTCTCAAATTTCAAACGCGCAGAATTTTCAGGGCGTTTCTCGCATTATACGAAGCTCTTGTTTTACTACTCCCGGCCTTAATATTTGAGCTCTCTCGACGAAACTCTAATAGAGCTGTTTATGCATGTTTTTTGTGACTTTGTGGATTTAGCTATTAATACGTAAGTGAGAATCGCATTAACTTTCGCGCACCATATTTCACGTGAATATCCGTATTTTATCCAGGGTATTTGACTACTCAATAGATAAGGTATTTTCTCATGGCCCGCACTAATGGCCTCTGAAGTATGGAGGTTTTTGTCGGGCTGAACCGCAATTTTCGCCCGATGTCGTTACGTGTTGAGCGTAATCTATTTTAGATCATGGACGGCGAGAGAATATTAAATACCCGAAGTTACTTTTGCAGCACCTGTTCATATTTCAAAGGTAGTAAAATCTTGGGTTAAAGCTTATGATCTAACAATAAATCAAAGTAAGAAACAAGCAATAATCTACTCAGCTGGTTCTTACAATACTTCCTTCGATTTCTGTTTTATTTTAAGAGACTCAAATAGTATTTGATTAGAAAACTCTGTTGAGTCTCTTGGTATTGAGATAGATTCCGATAGATTCAAACAGATAAAAGGTTTATCTCGGAAGAACATACCAGTGAAGATATATGTAATATAATTAGAACATCCTGGGCCTTTCGCAACCTGTCTAGAATATCTACTCTTCATTTACGCAAACCGATGAACAACCAAAATCCACCCAACCAAATCGGCCTTTGAAGTAATTCCTGAGTATAAAATTAATACGCTGAATTTTTCATGGATAGATCATGAGCATACTAATTTAGAGGATGATGGACATAAAAATATGGTTCATGTACCTCACTTTCAAATCTGGCTACCAGTTTTGAAGCGTGTATGATTGATTTTTGATGTTTCCCCATTTGAAGCTATGATAATCGATTATTCAAGTGTTCATCTCGAACATTCTGTTTATCGATTCTCTTCGATTGGTTTAAATGGTAGATCACCCAGAAGCACACCACACCACTGCTGGTAACCATATTCACATTTTATGCAACCCTGAAAGGTTTATAGATTTAAACTGCACCGTCAAAATAGTTCGATAGCTTTTGCCAAACTGTAGCAAGGGTTCTATCCTGTGATCCGAAAATACGATTACTTCAATCGAAAATGCGGTTGCATGAACCGTCCGGTCCAGTTCGATATAGAATACCGGACCGCGGTACACATAACAGAAAATGTTTTTCTCGTTATGTGCAGTTATCAGGAAAGAATTATTCCGGCGTTTTGATATGGGAGTATTTTAATCTATGTATGAATGAACTATACTTATTCCTATCAACGGGTGGAAAACTCGCGAAAAATTCTCAGGGAAAGAGGGATTACTTTCCCCGGCCGACGATGCATAAGATCCCTGCTTGCGGTTATTCCATCGCCGACGCGCCAACACAAAAAGCGCAGTGGTGGCCCGTCTGTCGATGAAACCAGCGTTGCCAATCATTCAAGCAATCTCTTAAGATTGTCTATGAGTGCAAATGGAAATACAGCTAACTTCGATGGCGAAATCGACATCCCCGCATGAAACTGACTGGGTCCGATATGTTTGCTCTGCACTGTTATTGTTTGGCGATATTTGTTGATTTTGTCTCGATTCTGCTCCGTTGTTTACCGATTGCATAGACCGTTATAGACGTGACATCACACCAGTTCTCCTGGATAGGTTTTTTTGTTCTTTTGTTCGCAATGATTATTTGCTTTACTTTTCTTTCGGACTACTATAAACCTTGTATTTTTATGCAAAATATCATAACAAATGTTTTGCTATTTGCGTCACAGGAGAGTGAGCTATTAAAGGTAAAATGTAAGGATAAACCAACAGTGTTGCAGTCTGAGATAGGTTTTTTTTAACTTTACCGGCTATTTTTCTCTCAATTCTACCAACTGGGGGTTATTTAAATTTTGTACCTGCCCGTGGCATGCATTTGTAACTTTTTTTTTCGCTTATTGTTTCAGGCTGTGTCCGGGTTCGTCTGTACGCTGGGTTCAAAGCCGGACGAACTGGATTTAGTGTTCACGACGGACAGACCAGCCGTCGCCTTCCTCTTAGCTGGTTCACTCAAAGCAATCGCACTCCAATTGTATAATACCCAAGCCACAATTACGCTAACCTCCATTTTACAAGACTTGAATCATTATAGGTAAGTCGATGAAACTCCATTTGTCTCTCTCTGTCCAGTTGCAATTTTCGCAGATTGGAAATTCCATTTTTCAGCCCCTTGGAGATAACGATGCGGCAGTCCATCGATTAATTGACAATAATTTCTGGATTTTAAGACATTTCTTAAGTTGCTTCCTCAGCACTTCGGAGAGCGATTTGACTTGCGATCGATCAATCGATCGTTTCTTGATTTTAAGACATTGTTTTCAGAATTTCCGAGCATCACGTTAAGCAGTAATTCAAAAGGCTTTGCAACACAAAGCCTGATCAAACAACATTTTGAAATAGCTTTAAAAGCACGTCCTGACTGAATATCGCAGTTACGCAAAACTAGTTGCCATACTCGCTCGTATCATTAATATAAACTTCGAAGGATTCTGCCTTTTTCTATTTCACTCGAGGGGAAGTGTCCCCTCCCGGACTCTCTTCCCCACCCGGTGACTGACGCTGCGCTGTGCTGAACGGTTCAGCCTGAACCTTTCCCCTACGTCTGACCGTTCCCCACTCCTCTGTCAATCAAACCATGCCACCGCTTTTACGTATTGTCGCTCGCCCGCCCAGGTACCTACCGGCCAGCGGTCAGTTGATGATAAATCTCGCTCATGCTCCTACGCAGCTACGCATTGATTACGCCAGCGAAAATTTGGAAAGTAATTACTTTCCAAATAATTAGAATTTCTTCGATAATAGTTTTCTTTATTTATTCGACTGTATTTTTTTCTCTGTTCTACTGTGATTTCCTTGGTTCTCTACTGTGTTTTTCCTAAAT